>ONZH01023520.1:0-24031 GCA_900303285.1 Rhinella marina | reverse complement strand
AATTTCTCTCTGCAATGACACACAAAAATCGTAGATGAAATTGACTAATTTTAGACTACGACCATTCAGTACTAATAAAAGATGTTTTTTTCCACTGCTACCCATTGCGGGTCCCCATAAATTACCATGTCATCGACCTGTAATTCATGCCACTCTGACCCCCGCCCCAGATCTCGCGAAACCACGCTCCGACTCTGTCAGGCCACGCCCCCTCCCACTCCGCAGCCAACGGGGATTGAAAAAATGAAGGTAAAAATCAACTTCTGTCAGCTGCAGGGGCGGGAGGGAGGTTGGATTTCTTTCTGCAACAACATACAGAAACATTAAATGAAATAGATTAAATATACCCGTGCAAAGCAATGTTTTCTTCCACTGTTACCCATGGCGTGTCCTCATAAATTACCATGGCATCAACCTTTAATTCTGGCCACCATCAAAAGAAGGACTTAAAACCCCGCCCTAGGTCTTTCAATGTCACGCCCCCGACTCAGTCAGGCCATGACCCCTCCCACTCCGCAGCCAATGGAGATTGAACAATTGAAGGTAAAAATCAACATCTGTCAGCTGCAGGGATGGGAGGGAGGATGACTTTTTCTCTGCAACGACACACAGAAACATTAAATGAAATAGATTTAATATACCCGCGCAAAGCAATGTTTTCTTCCACTGCTACCCATTGTGTTTCTTCAAATTACCATGGCATTAGCCTATAATTCAGGCCACCCGAAATGAAGGACTTTCCCCCCCCCCGTGTCCCATTAAACCACACCCCCTCCCACTCCGCAGCCAATAGGGATTGAAAAAATGAAGGTAAAAATCACCTCCTGTCAGCTGCATTGACTTTCTCTCTGCAACGACACACAGAAACATTAAATGAAATAGATGAAATATACCCAGGCGAAGCCGGGTCTTTCTGCTAGTATATATATATATATATATATATATATATATATATATATATATATATATATATTGCAGCCAGATATAACAATTGCCCTCAAAAGGGCTTTTGGGTCTCTTCAACAGAAAAACTAGCCCTGCCTAGCCAAATCCTATCCCTACACTATGTGTCCATCCTTGCGCAAACGTTATACAGCAGACGCAGCGCAGGTAATGTCGCCTTGATTAGCTGCAGAAAAAATGACACCGGAAGTCAGGAATATAGGATACAGAAACGTTATAATGCGCACGCAACACAGGTGGTGTTTAGGTCAGGCAAACTTGCGCTATTTTTGCCCCCCCCCCTCCCTCATGTAAAAAAATATTGCAGCCAGATATAACAGTAGTCCTTAAAAGGGCTTTTGGGTCTCTTCAACAGAAAAACTAGCCCTGCCTAGCCAAATCCTATCCCTACACTATGTGTCCATCCTTGCGCAAACGTTATACAGCAGATGCAGCACAGGTAATGTCGCCTTGATTAGCTGCAGAAAAAATGACACCGGACAGGTATATAGAATACAGAAAGGTTATAATGCACACGCTGTGCAGGTGGTGTTTAGGTCAGGCAAACTTGCACAATTTTTGACCCCCCCCCAAAAAAAAAAAATATATTGCAGCCAGATATAATAGCCCTTAAAAGGGCTTTTGGGTCTTTTCAACAAAAAACTAGCCCTGCCTAGCCAATTTCTATCCCTACACTATCTGTCCCTCCTTGCAGCAGCTCTCCTTGACTCGGACTGAGTCGGGTCACATGTCATCGGGTGCTATATAGCACCTGATGACGTGTTCCCGGCCAGCCAATCACTGTAATGCCAGTAGCCAACATGGCTACAGCATTATAGTGAATGCCAATACCTCCCCGCACGCTAAGTGGTTAATTAGCGTGTGTGGAGGGGACTCGAGCATGGTGCTCGAGCACACGCGGTGTTCATATTCGGCCAATATATCATATTCGGCCAAGCATGCTTGCTCATCACTAGTGTCATTGTACTATGTCATTGTACTGCAAAGATAGGAGAAGACACTGCTCCACTTGTTCCCTGATGAGTTTTTTTCTCTATTTCCTCTTTCGTTCCTGAAATTTTATTGCCATTATTTTTGCCACCTGATTTATAAATCAGATCACACACTGGCAAAGGGGTGGTCAATGTAGCTCAATTCACAAGTGGGTATCTACCTTACTGCTCTGACCATGTCCAAAGCTGTTGCAGCTAATGCAGTGTAATCTCATGAGATGCACCCTATTTAACAAGATCATGCTGTTTTCTCTCAGGATCATATGTTGACATTGCTGGCTGTCTGTGTGGAATTCTGAGAAAAGATATTATATATATATATATATATATATATATATATATATATATATATATATATATATACATATATATATATATATACAGTATATATATAGTACAGACCAAAAGTTTGGACACACCTTCTCATTCAAAGAGTTTTCTGTATTTTCATGACTATGAAAATTGTAGATTCACACTGAAGGCATCAAAACTATGAATTAACACATGTGGAATTATATCCTTAACAAAAAAGTGTAAAACAACTGAAAATATGTCTTATATTCTAGGTTCTTCAAAGTAGCCACCTTTTGCTTTGATTAATGCTTTGCACACTCTTGGCATTCTCTTGATGAGCTTCAAGAGGTAGTCACCTGAAATGGTATTCCAACAGTCTTGAAGGAGTTCCCAGAGATGCTTAGCACTTGCTGGCCCTTTTGCCTTGACTCTGCGGTCCAGCTCACCCCAAACCATCTCAATTGGGTTCAGGTCTAGTGATTGTGGAGGCCAGGTCATCTGGCGTAGCACCCCATCACTCTCCTTCTTGGTCAAATAGCCCTTACACAGCCTGAAGGTGTGTTTGGGGTCATTGTCCTGCTGATAAATAAATAATGGTCCAACTAAATGCAAACCGGATGGAATAGCATGCCGCTGCAAGATGCTGTGGTAGCCATTCTGGTTCAGTATGCCTTCAATTTTAAATAAATCCCCAACAGTGTCACCAGCAAAGCACCCCCACACCATCACACATCCTCCTCCATGCTTCACGGTGGGAATCAGGCATGTAGAGTCCATCCGTTCACCTTTTCTGCGTCGCACAAAGACATGGTGGTTGGAACGAAAGATCTCAAATTTGGACTCATCAGACCAAAGCACAGATTTTCACTGGTCTAATGTCCATTCCTTGTGTTCTTTAGCTCAAACAAGTCTCTTCTGCTTGTTGCCTGTCCTTAGCAGTGGTTTCCTAGCAGCTATTTTACCACGGAGGCCTGCTGCACACAGTCTCCCCTTAACAGTTGTTGTAGAGATGTGTCTGCTGCTAGAACTCTGTGTGGCATTGACCTGGTCTCTAATCTGAGCTTCCGTTAACCTGCAATTTCTGAGGCTGGTGACACGGATAAACTTATCCTTCGCGGCAGGAGTGACTCTTGGTCTTCCTTTCCTGGTGCGGTCCTCATGTGAGCCAGTTTCTTTGTAGCGCTTGATGGTTTTTGCAACTGCACTTGGGGACACTCAAAGTTTTCCCAATTTTTCGGACTGACTGACCTTCATTTCTTAAAGTAATGATGGCCACTCGTTTTTCTTTTCTTTTCTTGCTTTTTTCTTGCCATAATACAAATTCTAACAGTCTATTCAGTAGGACTATCAGCTGTGTATCCTCCTGACTTCTGCCCAACACAACTCATGGTCCCAATACCATTTATAAGACAAGAAATCCCACTTATTAAACCTGACAGGGCACACCTGTAAAGTGAAAACCATTTCAGGTGACTACCTCTTGAAGCTCATCAAGAGAATGGTGTGTCCAAACTTTTGGTCTGTACTGTATATATATATATATATATATATATATATATATATATATATATACACACACCAGCTGAAGGACCCAGCTTCACACGGGTATATTTCATCTATTTCATTTAATGTTTGTGTGTCGTTAAGATATATCAACAGTATCCACTATAACAGTGACTTCTACAGCCCTCCACCCCTTAACTCTGACTCCCCCACAGTGCCCCGGCCCCCTAAAATGGGACCTCCATAGCAGCCCACCCCATTAACTTTGATCTACACAGCAGTCTGCCCCTTTAACAGTGAGTTTCATGGCACATGCCCCCTTAACAGTGACCTCCACTGGAGCCCGCCCCCCTTAACAGTGACCTCTGCAGTACCCACCCTTTGACACTTACGATAGGTCCCCTTAACTGACATCCACCATTCCCTGACCTCCACAATGACTGCCCCTCTAACAGTGACTGCCACAGTACCCCGCTACCTTAACAGTGACCTCCACTGTATCCCAATCCCTTAACAGTGACCTCACAGTACCACACTGCTGTAAAAGTGATCTCACAGCACCCCACTGCCCCTTTAATAGTGACCTCCACAGTCCCCCTCCCTTAACAGTGACCTCCAATGCAGTCTGCCCTCTTAACAGTAACATCCACAGCGCCCCCCACTTTAACAGTGACCTCCACAGAGGCCTCCCATTTAATAGTGACCTCCACAGTACTCCGTCTTGTTAACATTGATTTATACAATAACCCGCCCCCTTAACAGTGACCTGCACAGCGTCCACCCCTTTATCAGTGACCTCCATATTACTCCATCTCCTTAATCGTGATTTCCACAACACCCCACCCCCATAACAGTGGCCTCTACAGCAATCTGCCCCTTAACACTCACCTCCATAGTGGACCGCCCCCTTTGCTGTGACCTCCACAGCAGACAGCCACCAGGGTGGCCAGAAATCCGGTTTTAGGCTGGACAGCCTGGCTTTCAGACTCCTTGTCCTCTGTCCGGTGCAGGACCTGGATGAACACAGGGATGTCCTTTTGAACAGCTCAATCTCAGACAGCAGCACTGTGCTGTCTGAGTGTGAGCTGCAGGGAGAAGGACACCCTCCCTGTAACCCCAGCAGCCGACAGAAGTTGGTTTCTACCTTCATTTTGTCAATCCCTGCTGGCTGCAGAGTGGGGAAGGGGAGGCGTTGCACTAACCAGGTCACGGGCATGGTTTAGCTAGACCTGATGGTGGGTTTTTAAGTCAGGTGACCTCCACAGCACTCCGCTCCCTTAATAGTGTCATCCACAGCGCCCTGCACCTACAGCAGTGAAGAAAAATGGCTGGGTTGTTATGGAAATCTGGTGTAAAACTGTGTGCATGTGGAGACTAAGGACCTGCGAGCTTTTATTGACTGATAAGGGACATGTTACCATGTGTATGACATTTGGGATGTGGAGAGAAAGACCTGCAGGCTTCTATTGGCTGATGTAGGTCATGTGATGTGCCATATTTGCATTTTCTGGGAATGTCTCAGGAATGCTATGTCCGAGAGAGCTGAGACCCGGTCTAAAATCTGATGTACCTGTGTGCCAAATTTAGTGATTGTAAATACGATGGTGCAGATTCCTTTAACGGACATACACACATACATACATACAACTTTATATATTAGATAGTATCATATCCTGAGGTTGTCTTCACTGATCGAATAGTATCATATCCTGTGAAGTTGACTCCCCCTTGCACACTAAGCTGCAGAGACTGACCAGAAAACAGTCCAGAAGCTGTTTTTCATATAAGGAGTAGAAAATAATCAAACCACTTCACCAATCTTGTGAACTTGGAGGAAGGTTAGAGAAAAAAATGAAAAATTCCTCAATATCAGTGAAGCAGATGTTAAGGTATGAAGATACTGCGATCATAGTTTGACCACATGATATATCATCTTTAAAGAAGATTAGAAGTAGAATATTGATGACCGATTTGGAGGATTCCAGTGGGAGTCAGATTCCCACAATCAGCTATTTGAAGAGGCGATGGCACTGGCTTCTGTGATTACTGGCTTCTGTGGTCATAACGTTCTCTTCCTAGGGCAGTGACATCATTTTTATCGATCACATGACCTATTTACAGCTCAGTCCCATTCAACTGAGGAGGAAGGGGAAGGAGGAAACAGCGGTTAATGTATAAAAAGAAATTTCATGCCAATGTTGTACCAAAGTGGTTGTTTATTCCCCCACAAGTTCCTGTGAAAAGATACATACTTAACTGCTCCCTGCTGCTCTGTTCTGTGTTCACATCTGCCGGGTTGTCTTTACTGTACTTCTTGTTAGTGATGAGCAAAGCTTTTAAAAATTTGATTCAGCAATAGAGATGAGCGAGCATGCTCGTCCAAGCTTGGTGCTCGTTCGAGCATTAGGGTACTCGTAAGTGCTCGATGCTCGGACGAGCATCTCGCTATGCTCGAGGAAATGGCATCTCCTGCCTTTTGAATTTTTCGCGGCTATAAACTCAGCCAATCACAAGCCAGGAGACTCTGCGTACCACCCAGCATCACGTGGGGCCCTTACATGTCGATAGCAGGGGTTGGCTGGCCTGATCAGGTGACCCTGGAATATACTAGTGACTGCCCGCGGTGCTCGGCTCAGTCGCTGCCTGGATGCCGTTAGGGACAGATCTGCAGTGTGATACAGGGAGAGTGTTAGGGTGTTCTACTAGATTTGTGTTAGGCAGGAGTGATTCTAAAAGAACCCAACAGCCCTTTTTAGGGCTACAAGACCCTTTTTTTATCTGCTTGTGGCTGGGCTTGCTGGCACTAGTAGTGCAGCTACCGCCATATTTGCAGCAGTGTGGAACCATTCTGTGTGTCACAGTTCAGCTGGCCAGTCACCACAAACCACAATCCGTATTTTCTGTCCAGGTGACCCATACTGTATGTCACGTAATCAAATACGGCCTTTTGCTCTCACTGATACAGCTACATTAGAAAAATCTCTATGCGACATTTTTCTGGGTTGCAGTGAAAATAGCCACAGTCAGCAGGGGCTAAGTTTGCTCTCTGATATATTCTGCACGTCACGTAAAAAAAAAGAACACAAAAAAAAATTGTGCTACAGCTGTGTGGAACCATTCTGTGTGTCACAGTTCAGCTGTCCAGTCACCACTAACCACAATCCGTATTTTCTGTCCAGGTGACCCATACTGTACACGTAATCAAATACGGTCTTTTGCTCTCACTGATACAGCTACATTAGAAAAATCTCTGTGCGACATTTGTCTGGGTTGCAGTGAAAATAGCCACAGTCAGCAGGGGATGAGTTTGCTCTCTGATATATTCTGCACAAAAAAATTGTGTTTTTTTTTTTTTTTTAATCTCAGTGATACAAATCCATTTCATACAGCTGTGTGGAACCATTTGTGTGTCACAGTTCAGCTGGCCAGTCACCACAAACCACAATCCGTATTTTCTCTCCAGGTGACCCATACTGTACGTCACGTAATCAAATACGGTCTTTTGTTCTCACTGATACAGCTACATTAGAAAATCTCTGTGCAACATTTTTCTGGGTTGCACTTAAGCAGACCAAGTCTGCCTAATCTAATAGTTTCTGTGTAATTGCTCCATACTGCACGGTACGTAATAAAATACGTAATTTTGCTCTAACTTATCCACCTATATATTAACTTGTTCAGATTGAACAAGCTTGTGGGTTTCAGTACAGCAGGCCCATTTTTTTTTTTTGGTATATATAATACACTTATATACAGAAAATGTTGAACCCCAGGGCTAAGGGTTGAGGATGAGGGCGTGGGCGTGGGCATTCAATTACTGGAGGGGGCAGAGGCTGTGGTCCTGGGCAGGGGGAGACAGTACCTGCTGATGAGGGAGCAGGGGAACGCCGCAGAGCTACACTCCCTAGCTTCATGTCTCAACTTACAGGGACACGTGGTAGAGCACTGTTGAAACCACAACAGTGCAAACAGGTGATGTCGTGAATTGCGGACAATGCTTCAAGTAATTTGTCCACCAGTCAGTCTTCCACGCAGTCCACCCACGTTACCCAAGAGAGCACTCCTCTGGCTCCCCCACCTCAACCTCCTTCCCCCCAGTCTTCTCCCTCCCAGGAAAATTTGGAATGTGATCCGGCATACTCTGAGGAACTGTTTTCTGGACCCTTCCCAGAGTCACATACCACTTCTCAGGTTGCTGCTGACCTCTTTCCCGATGCCCAAGTTTTCCAACTGTCGCAGACTGTGGGTGATGACATTGTTGACTTAGTGGACCCCTCTCCCCTGGAAGAAGCCTGTTTGGGCGAAATGGCGTTGGGAGGAGGACGCCGTCGTGCCGATCCACAAATCAACCACGCTTGTGACTACTTTAGGTTTGGGCAATTTATTGTGTCTTTTAAATCTATGTATGGCATACTTCTTACACTTTATTGATTAGGCCAGGTGTATGTTACATCTGTGCCCCTATATCGTTAATAATTAATTTTTGTATCATTTCACTGATGTTGGACACGTGACTGCCCTGCCTTTTTACATTATTATTTCTGTATTCTAGTTGGTTGGTTGTGTGTTTTCTGCACGACGACGTCCCCATTTATGTCCTTACTTACTGTTCCATACCACCATTCTCATATGATTGGTACATTATATTATTTTTATGTGGCTGTGTGCTTTTAATTTAATAAAGTATTGTTATTTTTGCATTTTTTTGTGTGGGTTGCCTAATTTATAAGTGTTTTAGTGGAAGAAGTGTGTAAAGAGGTGTCGGACAATGAGGAGACACGGTTGTCAGACAGTGGTAAAGTTGTTGTCAGGGCAGGAAGTCCGAAGGGGGAGCAGACTGAGGAATCGGAGGATGACGAGGTGACTGACCCAAGCTGGGTTGATAAGCCGAGTGAAGACAGTGCTTCTGAGGCGGAGGCAAGTGCTGCACCAGAACAGGTTGGAAGAGGGAGAAGCAGGGCCAGAGCTGGTGCATCAGCAGCAACTGTTTCACGTAGTGAAGCACCCGTGGCGAGGCCTAGATGTTCGCAAGTCTGGAGGTTCTTTAAAGAAATTGAGGATGACCGACGGACTCCCCGCCGGAAAACCAGACCTTCGCCTCCACGATCCTCCACAGCGTCCACCAATGTGTCCCTGCGCAGCGTTCAGCTGTCTTTACAGCAGAAGCTGGAGCGCAAGAGGAAATACAGTTCCACCCACATGCCCAAGCCTTCAACGTCCACATCTCCAAATTGCTGAGCCTGGAGATGCTGCCCTATAGGCTGGTAGAGACCGAGGCCTTTCGCAACCTCATGGCGGTGGCTGCCCCTCGGTATTTGGTCCCCAGCAGCCACTATTTTTCCCGATGTGCCGTCCCAGCCCTACACCAGCAGGTGTCACAGAACATCATCCGTGCTGTGACCAACGCTGTTTCTGAGAAGGTCCACCTAACCACGGACACGTGGACAAGTGCTGCCGGGCAGGGACACTATATATCACTGACTGCACATTGGGTTAACTTGGTGGAGGCTGGGACCGAGTCTGACCCTGGGGCCGCTCATGTACTGCCCACACAGAGGATTGCGGGGCCTACCTCGGTCACAGTCTCTCAGATGTACTATGTCTCCTCCTCCGACCCCTCCTCCTCCTCCACCTCCTCCTCCGAATTACCGTCTGTGGTCACGGCGCCTTCAGTCCGTAGCTCTAGGCGCAGCAGCAGTGCCGTGGCTAAGCGCCAGCAGGCGGTGCTCAAACTGCTGAGCTTAGGTGACAAAAGGCACACCGCCCAAGAACTATTACAGGGCATCACGGTGCAGACCGATCTGTGGCTGGCACCGCTGAACCTCAAGCCAGGCATGGTTGTGTGTGACAACGGGCGTAACCTGGTGGTGGCTCTGCAACTCGGCAGACTCACACATGTGCCATGCCTGGCCCACGTGTTCTATTTCATAGTTCAGCGGTTCCTCAAGACATACCCCAATCTGTCTGATTTGCTCACCAAGGTGCGCCCCATCTGTGCGTATTTCAGCAAGTCGACCACAGATGCTGCCACTTTCAGGGCAGTGCAGCGCCGCCTACAACTGCCCGCTCACCGACTGTTGTGCGACGTGCCCACAGGATGGAATTCGATATTAAACATGTTATCCAGAGTTTACCAGCAGCGTACAGCGATTTTAGACTGCCAGATGTCAACTTCCACCAGAACTGGTAGTCAGGCCAGTCAGCTTCCTCAAGTCTACAATGAGGAGTGGACGTGGATGTCTGATATGTGCCAGGTGTTGAGCAACTTTGAGGAGTCAACACAGATGGTCAGCAGCGATGCCGCCATTATCAGCCTCACCATCCCGCTGCTTTGCCTGTTGAAAAATTCACTGCTCAGCATGAAGTCGGAAGCTTTGCGCTTGTCACAAGAGACAGTGGAGGAAGATATGTCGCTTGATAGCCAGAGCACCCTCCGGTCTGTTTCTCAGATCGTATTGGAGGAGGGGGATGAGGAAGAGGAGGAGAATGTTGGCGAGACAGAAGAGGGTACCAATGCTCAGTCCTTCTTAACTCTTGAGCATGTATGGGCTGAAGAGGAGGAGGAGGAGGAGGAAATGGAGAGTCAGGCCAGTGAGGAGAGGGAATTCTTGCGTTTTGGGACTCTGGTGCACATGGCAGACTTCATGTTAGGCTGCCTATCCCGTGACCCTCGCGTTAGAAACATTTTTTCAAACACTGATTACTGGGTGTTCACTCTCCTGGACCCACGGTACAAGCAGAACCTTTCCACTCTTATCCCTGTAGAGGAAAGGAGTATGAGAGTGAATCAATATCAACAGGCCCTGGTGCACAAGCTGAAGCAATCCTTCCCATCTGACGCCGCTAGCGGCAGAGGGCGTGGTTCTGTGGGCCAAGTAGCGGGGGAGAGGAGGCGAGCAGGCAGCTTGTCCAGTACTGGCAGGGGAACGCTCTACAAGGCCTTTGACAGTTTTATGTCACCCCAGCAAGACACTGTCACCTGTCCCCAGTCTCGGCAGAGTAGGGGTGAGCTTTACAGAAAGATGGTGAGGGAGTACCTAGCTGACCATACCAACGTCCATAGCGATCACTCTGCTCCATACAACTACTGGTTTTCAAAGCTGGACATGTGGCCTGAACTGGTGCTGTACGCCTTGGAGGTGCTGGCCTGCCCTGCCACTAGCGTGTTGTCAGAGCGGGTATTCAGTGCAGCTGGTGGCATCATCACCCATAAGCGTACAGGCCTGTCAACTGACAGCGCTGACAGGCTGACGCTTATTAAAATGAACAAAGCCTGGATTTCACCGGAATTCAAATCTCCGGGGGAAAGCAGCTAAAGATTAACATTACTTATGTATCCGATTCCTTTTCTCTACTCCTCCTACTCCTCCTCCTTGTCGTCTTTGCCTAACGCTGACCCAAAACGCAATTTTTTAGAGGGCCAACTGGCACTCTTTTACGACAATTTTTCCCGAGGGCTCCCTACAGGCCCTCTCTCCAAACAATTTTTTCAGATGTCCACCTACAGGCCCTCTCTCTAAACAATTTTTCCGGAGGGCCACCTACAGGCCCTCTCTCCAAACAATTTTTCCTCAGTGTCAACTACAGGCACTGTAAAACAATGTTTCAGGAGCGTCAAACAGACAGTCCAAAACAATTTTTCAGGAGGCGCAAGTACCAACATTTAAAAAAAAAAATTTTTGCTGAGGGTCGACTTTATGTACTCCGAAAAGAAAAACATTTTGGAGGCTCAACAAAAGCCATTTCACTGCATTCTCAGTTTGACAAAGTCATTGGTGGTGTAACCGCCATGCTGCATCAGGCTAAATTTTTAGGTGGCTCACCTGCTACCTCAGCTAACTTGTTCACTTGTTGGTGTCACCGCCATGCTGTGTCAGGCTTATGCCTGCATCGTGTGGCTGGGGATAGGAGAGCAGTGCCAGCATGTGCATGGGTGATGGACCTTCGTTGCACCTAGTTGGGTGCTTCCCTAACATGTGATGGGCATGTGCCTCGACTTTCTTGGTCTGGGTGAGAACAATTGCCATGAGGGTAACCACCAGGCTGTTGCAGGAGAATTTGGGGTAATGGTGGGATTAGGCAGCCTCAGAGGCATCCATGCATGCTGCTCCTTCTGTTTCCTGTCCATTTCCGTGGTGTTTCCATCATTCTCTGATGTGTCCAGGTTTTCACCCAGCCTTCCCTAGGCAGAGCCTTGGTCCCCTGCAAAAAATGCTCTAGTCTCCCATTGACTTCAATGGGGTTCGTTACTCGAAACGAGCACCCGAGCATCCGGAAAAGTTTGTCTCGAATAACGAGGACCCGAGCATTTTAGTGCTCGCTCATCTCTATTCAGCAACTTTGCCAAAGATAGACAAGAAATGTGATTTGTTACAAATTAGTCACAAATCACTGTAAATCAGATATACAAAGGCCACTCTACCTTAGGGTAAAGCCACACAAAGTGGTTTGCGTTGAAAGGTACGACCACGGTGCAGTGAAGAACCGCTCGGCCAATAAGCCCGCAGCTGCCTTTCATTAAATACTGAAGACCACTCTGTGTAATCTGTCTTTATTGTTTATGGCCGCATGGGAACTTTAATGCACATTTGATTGAAGATTTGGAGACTTTTAAGGATGATTTTGAAGAAGTAAAGCCAACAAAAGATGAGGATGGTCACCATTAAGACCTGTCCCCCCCTAAGGGGTGCAGTCTCGATGGTATTGGTTAGCGTGTTGGTGGTTGTATAAAGGCTTCCATCGTCTTGGTATTGAATTCCATATCTTAGTTTATGGCTGATTTAAGAATAAGTAAATGTAGGAATAAATAAATGTGACGCAGCATAAGGCTATTTTCACACTAGCATTAGAGTTTTCCGGTATTGAGTTCCGTTATAGGGGCTCAATACCAGAAAAAAATGCTTCAGTTTTGTCCCCATTCATTGTCAATGGGGACAAAACTGAACTGAACGGAACGGAGTGCTCCAAAATGCATTCCGTTCAGTTTTGTTGCGACCCCAGACCGGAAAGCAAACCGCAACATGTTGTATTTTGCTCTCCATCCTGGGGATCCGGAGCAAGACGGATCTGTCATGACCCACAATGCAAGTCAATGGGAATAGATCCGTTTTGTCTAACACAATAGAAAACGGATCCGTCCTCCATTGACTTTTAATGGAGTTAATGACGGATCCGCCCCAGCAATGTTAAAGATAATACAATCGGATCCGTTCATAACGGATGCAGATGGTTGTATTATCAGTAATGGAAGCGTTATTTCTGAACCCTGCCAGATCCAATGATAATGCTAGTGTGAAAGTACCCTCCCTACACGCACTCTCCCTCGTCAATATTCTTCTATTAATAATCATTTTTAGCAACATGAGCGCTTGCCATCTCTCCCTATGCTCAGCTCACAGGATAATGGCGGAGACCGCTCAGGCTGAGGGTTTTATAGGACTGTAACATCAGGGGATGGCTATCTGCAGATTGGCTGGCTGCACCGCATTATGGGCAATCTTGCGTTCCCAAGCTCCTTACTTTCACTTTGAAACGTGCAACCACCATTTTGGATAAAACTGATTTGTTACCACAAAGCACCAGGAAATTCGGGTTAATTGCGAATCGAAATTTTCCTAAACTTTGGACCGAATTCCACTTCAAATGCTTCTCTTTGTTCAACATTACTTCCAATCCCTAGCTGTCAACTTCTGCATGGACAGAATCACGTTCGCCACTAACTGACCTTAGCAGTAACAAGTGTCCAAGCAGCAGTGCCGTACTTCTCATAGAGGCTGACCACACAGCTGCTATGGGGCCGTGGTTGAAGGGGGCCTGGCCCTGGATGAATGGCCCCTTCTGGCTCCTTGCTCCCTGATCTTGGGCCCCTCTCCTTAACCAGTCTGTTAATGATAGAATAAGTAATTCCAGCACGAATAGAATATTTGCAAGTTGTAGTTTATTCAATATGCGGCCCAATACAACAAGTGTGATGTTTCGGCCCTTCCGGCCTTTATCAAACTGGTGCCGCTTGGAGATAGGAGATAGCTGGTACATGTGGATGCTTGTGGATAGGAGCAGTATGCTCTATGTGGAATGCGTCAGTCTGTTAATGACCACTGATGAGTGCTCTGTCCTTCTGCTCATCAGAGAAACTTATGCTGCAGTACCATCTGCAGACGTGCCACTTGACTGTCTGTACACACCATCTGTGACATGTCCTGGCCTATCATGATCTCCAGCAACACATTCTGCAGTGTGCCCAGGGCCCTGCCTGCTGCGTTCTGCAGGCTGAAGAAGAAGCACAGGAGAAAGATGTGTTCTGCTGTAAGAAATCTGTCAAGACTGATAAGAAAAGTTCATGGGGGCTGGTGTGTGCCATGGAGATTGCAGTGCTTAGATGGAGAATCCAGTACACACTTTATTGAGAAGAGGGAGGAAACACAGACACATTATTTAAAAATCTGCAACAACAGAAGGAACAGTTCATGGGGCAGGGAAGAGTATGGCACTCTTTATAATATGCAGCAGAAGGCACAGTCTTTAGGCCTGTTTCACATTTGCATTAAAACAGATCAGACAGGCTATTGTTGCCAGGAACAGCCTGCCGGATTCATGAATACCAGGTGCTGCCGAGGTTCCGTCCTGCCCCATTCAGTATAATGGGGACCAGCGGAGATCTGGCTGCAACTTTGTACTCACTTACCTTTCTACCTTCTGTTTGCAAATGAGAAAATCAAGCACCTGCCTCCCTGAGGATGCAATTTGTTCTTATCAACCTCTTTCTCCCTTGCTTAAAGGGGTTCTCCTGGAATTGAGAAAATGAAAATACTTCAATATTACTTTATTATAAATATATTCCCAAATAACTTTCATTGGTAATAATGGCACCTTTTGTCTAGGGAGCAATGATTAGGAGAAACAAAATGGTCGCTGCCCTATTAGTACACAGACAACCTGTCCTAATCACCCAGGAGGACAAGTTACTTCACAACACTGAGGTAAAGAGCTGCCTCATCCTCCTCTCTGCTCTGACTGTCAGGAATTATGATCCTGCATACTGTTTAATATGATATTTAGCTAAATCTCTGTAGTAATGGAATTCATGAGGAACAGAGAGGACAGGCTGTGGTAAAGGAGACTGCACACAAATGCTGCTGCTTATTAGCCACATCTGCTCATGAACTCCATTCCTACATAGATTCAGCTGAAGATCTTATCAGCTGTATTCAGGATCTTAATCCCTGACAAGCAGAGCAGAGAGGAGAATGAGGCAGCTCTTTACCTCAGTATTGTGAAGTAACTTGTCCTGCTCTGAAATTTTGTTTCTCCTAATGATTGCTTCTCGGACAAAATGAGCCATTATAACAAATGTAAGGTATTTGGGAATATATTTATAATGAAGTAATATTTAAGCATTTTCATTTTCTTAATTCATGGAGAACCCCTTTAAATAGTAGTCCCTCATACTGTATATGGTGTGTAATGCCTCCACAGGCACTTAGGATAGGGGAAGGGAGCAGGGAAAGTACTTAGCATGTCTGTCCACCTCTGACTGATGAAGTTGATGGACGCGAATTTCAGCCAAAGGAGAAACAGCAGGGGGCACTACCAGAGATAAAATGTACATAAAAACCTAACAATATGTATTGCATATACTGTATATTGTGATAATATTTCATATGAAGTCTCCTTTACATTGCATAGTAATACTGTTTAGGGCTAGCCCCTTTTAAATTATTGTTAGTTATTTATAATCAAGAAATATAACAACTATATAACAACTATATATATAATAACTATTTTAAACTACTGTAAACTTTATAGAAATAATGGTATAAAAAAACATATACTGTATGTTTTTCTATGATTTATTAAGCATACTGTATAATACACCTATGAACGTAACCATGTGTTCAGTCCACAAAGAAAGTGTCACATCTGTTTAGTTTTCTGCTCACTTCTCAAAGACAATTGCAAGTGAAAGGACCCCATGCTGGATTGGGAATTCCTTGAATTCTGCTTGTCAGTGACAAAAAAAAAAAAAAAACTCAGGCTGTATGAAGCTACTGTGTAGAAAGAAATGTATCATTTAAATTCAATATCGCTGCCAAGCAACTAAACTTTTTGTGCATTTTTTTTTACTGTAGTACAATTGTCCTTCCTGTGCTTTACTTCTAGCCATGTTGATTTAAAAGTATCCATCAATTTGCTAGTCTATGATTCCTACGAATCTGGCATCCCTTAACAATTCTTGCAATGCCTCATTAGCAGAAAATGGTCTAGTGATTCATCATATTGAGTGTCCAAAACTATCAACTACCAATAAACGAGGAGCTATATTCCAGATGTGGATGCAAAGGTTGGAAATCACTGAGAGGCTTCTTTCTTTTTTAGTGGATAGATACTTTTTAATTGACTAGAAACACGTTCACTATATCACGAATTACAATGTTTTGTTTCATTTAACCCCTTTTATCTCCTTTTATTTTCCATTTTTGCATTTTCATTTTTCACTCCCTGCCTTCCCAGAGCCATAACATTTTTATTTTTCGATTCATATACATCTAATGGCACAATTTATAATTTCATACAACATAGTGGGAAGCTGGAGAAAAATTCCAATTGAAGTTTGTCAGGAATAAGGGCCGCCTTATCCTTAGTTATTATGATGTTTGCAGTGATATTATGTGTTTTATAGTTATATGTCGTAGTGTAGCCTGTTCCGATGTGATTTACCTATATATACAGTGTGCATTTATGTGTTTGTATCTTCTATATTACAAGGCCAGCAGCCATGTTGGAGGTAATTGATTGATGAATGTATGCAAGGCTGCATAGAGAGTCAAGCGGTCTGCCTAGTTCCTGAGAAATAGCCAAACTGCTTGCATGGACACCAGACATGGCATATCAACTCGCCTTCATCTTCCAAAAAGAAGGATCTCACCTTCCGAGCGTCCTAGACATGTCTTGTTTGATATGCTAGGACTTGGAACAATAAGATATGAATTATGAAGAAGGTCTGGGGGGCCTGTATCTTCACCAGGGCAACTGTGAAAATAGCTTTTGGATATTTTCACACATGTCCCCTAGATGGCCAGAGGGGCTGAGTCAGAGGTATGGGGGAGAGTCTCTCTCAAGCCTGCCCCTTGAAGAAAGACATAAAAATGTAATCCCTGCAATATTTGATTGTCACAAAGTGGGAAATCCAATCGAATTGGTTTGTGCACCATTATTCTGCCCAAATCTCTTGGGAGGAAGGACTTTTACAAAGCAAATGCTAAGTATCAGAACTTTCTACTTTTTCTCCTTTTTATTTTACAATTGTTTGCCATTTATGTATATCTTTATTAAACCTAAAAGTTTGATGGTTTGTCTTGTAACCTTAAGAACCTGTTAGCCCCATGAAGAGTGTGTGCAGTCTGAGGCTGTATGTTATTTTTCAGTGAGCCTTACTACTGTTTGTGTATCTACTTGCGAGTGGAACACTAAGGGGTGTTCTGTCGACCTTATAACGGACAGGTGGTGGCAGCAAAAGTTCAGTGTTATTGTGTGAGTGTGCTTGCAGGCTTCAGGTGGCGATTTATGCTCCAGTTAGGGCCCGGCGCAGGGCGCAGCAATGTGTAAGAGCGTGAGGTGAATCAGCCTGAAGGGCTTGGGCAACTCTTGTCACGTGATGTGGTGGACTGCTCTTGTCCCCGGTACATGAAAAAGTGAAATGGTGGGGGGAGGTGAGAATCACAATTCTGCCAAGTTTTATGGGTTTTCTCATTATAATTACTGTAATATCACATTTAGATAGTTTTTCATGTATTTTAAACTTAGAAGAAATCTGTCACCAGGATAATAGCTATTGAAGTAAAGTCATGGCCTAATAGCACTTAGTACCTTATTTCCAGATATGCCTTTGTTCCAGCAATAGATGTTTTCTATCTTCTAAAAATCCAGTTTATTTGGTATGCATATGAGCCAGTAAGGGGTGTCACTCTTGCAGGAAGGAGCCGAGGCACGCCCTCCTGCTTGTGCCCAAGTCCGCCCTCATGCTGGGAACAGGGAAAAGGGGGCAGAGTTATGGCTTGAATATAGGAGGGGTGGGTGGACATATTGTGGCAGGAGGCGTGCCTGGGCTCTTTCCTGCAAGAATAACACCCCTCTCGGCACCTTACTGGCTCATTTGCATACCAAATAAACTGGATTTTCAGAAGATGGAAAAAACCTATTACTGAAACAAAGGCATATCTGGAAATAAGGTACTAAGTGCTATTAGGCCATGCATAGCGATTCAATAGCGATTATCCTGGTGACAGATTTCCTTTAAACAAAAAAAACAACTTTTTTTTGTAGTTATGTCTACGAAACTGTGTAGGGGCTAATTTTTGCATCATGCAATCGTTGCCACTTTTATATATCAATAGAAATAAATCCGTTGATGAATGGAAGATTCAGTATATTGCAATGTAGTGCTGTCACCTGCAGGTCCACATTGGGATATACCTATGAAAGGCAACAGAGCCTCAGCAGATTCCATCCTTTCACAGGCAATGAACGGCTCCCCTATTGCTGCATTGGAGAGCCATTCCAGGCCTGGAAGTGTAGTGCTTCTGGGTTTTGTGGACCCTCATCGGAGGAATTAAATTCCTGTGACAGGTATTATTGCTGATCAAAAACATTAGGCCTGGGTGTCTGCTGTATGAAACAGCAGAAACTTGACAGCTATGGAGCCCACTGAACTCTCAAGCCAACATCATCTTTAAAGACTCAACTTCAGCCTGCTATTAGGATTAGAGATGAGCGAATCGAAGCTGAAGAAGTGGAATTCGTTACGAATTTCATGGAAAATTTGATTCGCAACGAATGTGAATTTACTGGCGATTCGTAGTAACTAGAGATGAGCGAACATGCTCGTCCGAGCTTGATGCTTGTTCGAGCATATCGCGATCCTCGAGTAAATAACAACTTCCTCTTCCTGCATGTTAGGCGCCTTTTTTCAGCCAATCAACATGCAGGAGAGTCTTTGGTACCTCCTAGCATCACGTGGGGCCCCTACAAGTCGATAGCAGGGATTGGCTGGCCAGAACAGATGACCTGGGAATATAAGAATCTGGTCCCGCGCTGCTCGCGTCATACGCCGTCTTCATGAGATTAGGGATAGAGCTGCTGTCTGTCAGGGAGAGTGTTAGGGCCTGAATTTAGATGTTGGTTAGGCAGGAATCACCCACAAAGAACCCAACAGCCCTTCTAAGGGCTACAAGCACCTTTTTTTGTCTCCTCCTGGCTGCTGGCTGGGACTTGTAGTGCAGCTACCGCCATCTTGGCTGCACACTGTACACAGTGACTGGTTGCAGAAGGGACAGCACGTGATCCACACAGACCCAAAATAAATTGCCCAAAGTACTCAGTTTTGCTGCTGCTGTACCTTGGCTTGCTGAGATCTGTAGTGCAGTCTAGGGAATATGTTTTCTGTCATTTCTATACACTACAGTCCAGTGAACAATCATGTACTGTACTGTACAGTAGCGTCAGTCTAGGGAATACGTTTTTTCTCTCATTTCTATACACTACAGTCCAGTGAACAATTATGTAGTGTACTGTACAGTAGCGTCAGTCTAGGGAATACGTTTTTCTCTCATTTCTATACACTACAGTCCAGTGAACAATCATGTAGTGTACTGTACAGTAGCATCATTCTAGGGAATACGTTTTTCTCTTATTTCTATACACTACAGTCCAGTGAACAATTATGTAGTGTGCTGTACAGTAGCGTCAGTCTAGGGAATACGTTTTTTTATATATCCTACAGTGCAGTGAAAAATTGAGTGGTTTGCAGTGCAATAGCCGTCGTCTAAAGACTACGTTTTTCCTCTCAGTCATATATACTACAGTGCAGTGTGAAATTGTGTCGTGTGCTGCACACTAGCCGGAGTGTAGAAAATATACGTTTTTTCTCTCAGTTATATATCCTACAGTGCAGTGAAAAATTGAGTGGTTTGCGGTGCAATAGCCGCCGTCTAAAGACTACGTTTTTCCTCTCAGTCATATATACTACAGTGCAGTGCAAAATTGTGTCCTGTGCTGCACACTAGCCAGAGTGTAGAAAATATATGTTTTTTCTCTCAGTTATATATCCTACAGTGCAGTGTAAAATAAGCGCTGTCTAAAGACTACATTTTTCCTCTCAGTCATATATTCTACAGTGCAGTGAAAAATTCTGTTGTGTGCTGCACACTAGCCGGAGTGTAGAAAATATACGTTTTTCCTCTCAGTTATATATCCTACAGTGCAGTGAAAAATTCAGTGGTTTGCGGTGCAATAGCTGCCGTCTAAAGACTACGTTTTTCCTCTCAGTCATATTATACTACAGTGCAGAGCAAAATTGTGTCCTGTGCTGCACACTAGCCAGAGTCTAGAAAATATAAGTTTTTTCTCTCAGTTATATATTCTACAGTGCATTAAAAAATTGAGTGGTTTGCGGTGCAATAGCCGCCGTCTAAAGACTATGTTTTTCCTCTCAGTCATATATACTACAGTGCAGTGCAAAATTCTGTCGTGTGCTGCACCCTAGCCAGAGTGTAGAAAATATATGTTTTTTCTCCCAGTTATATATCCTACATTGCAATAAAAAATTTAGTGGTTTGCGGTGCAATAGCCGCCATCTAAAGACTACGTTTTTCCTCTCAGTCATATATACTACAGTGCAGTGCAAAATTGTGTTGTGTGCTGCACACTAGCCGGACTTTAGAAAATATACGTTTTTTCTCTCAGTTATATATCCTACAGTGCAGTGTAAAATTGAGTGGTTTACAGTGCAATAGCCGCCGTCTAAATACTATGTTTTTCCTCTCAGTAATATATCCTACAGTGGAGTGCAAAATTCTGTCGTGTGCTGCACACTAGCCGGAGTGTAGAAAATATACGTTTTTTCTCTCAGTTATATATCCTACAGTGCAGTGAAAAATTCAGTGGTTTGCGGTGCAATAGTCGCAGTCTAAAGACTACGTTTTTCCTCTCAGTCATATATACTACAGTGCAGTGCAAAATTTTGTTGTGTGCTGCACACTAGCCAGAGTGTAGAAAATATATGTTTTTTCTCCAAGTTATATATCCTACAGTGCAGTGTAAAATTGAGTGGTTTACAGTGCAATAGCCGCCATCTAAAGACTACGTTTTTCCTCACGGTCATATATACTACAGTGCAGTGCAAAATTGTGTTGTGTGCTGCACACTAGCTGGAGTCTAGAAAATATATGTTTTTTCTCTCAGTTATATATTCTACAGTGCAGTGAAAAATTGAGTGGTATGCGGCACAATAGCCGCCGTCTAAAGACTATGTTTTTTGCCTCAGATAGTAATTCTACTGTATACTGAATACAGTTTTGGCCTCAGATATTAATTTGACAGTTTAGTGAATATACAAAATGTTGAACCTAAGGGCTAAGGGTCGAGGACGAGGGCGTGGGTGTTTAAGTAGTATAGGGGTAGAGGCTGTGGTCATGGGCAGGGTGACACAGTACATGCTGATGAGGGAGCAGTGGAACGCCACAGAGTTTGGCTCCCTAGCTTCATCTCGCAACTTACTGGGTTACGTAGTACACCACTATTGAAACCACAATAGTGCGAACAGGTGACGATGTGGATAGCGGACAATGCGTCCAGTAATTTATCCTCCACCCAGTCTTCCACGCAGTCCACCCACGCTAGCCAAGGGAGTAGTCCTCTGGCTCCTCCAGCTGCCCCTCCAGCCTGCCCTCCCCATGGAAAATATGGATTCAGATCCGGCATACTCACAAGAACTCTTTTCAGGACCCTACTCAGAGACACAAACCACTGCTCAACAGCAACCTGAGCAGTTGCTCTGTCCCGATGCCCAACATTTAGAACTTTTGCAGTCTGTGGGTGATGAGAGTGTGGACTTAGTGCAAGTAGTGAGTCAAGAGGTGTCGGATGATGATGATGATGAGACACGGTTGTCAGACAGTGACATTGTTGTCAGGGCAGTAAGTCGCAGGGGGGAGCAGAGTGAGGAATCGGAGGAAGAGCTGGTGGATGATGAGGTGACTGACCCGAGCTGGGTTGGTAAGCCAACTCAAGACTTCTTAGGAGGAGGCAAGTGCAGCACCAGAACAGGTTGGAAGAGGCAGTGGGGTGGCCAGAGGCAGAAGCAGGGCCAGAGCAGGTAGATCAGCAACTGTTTCACGGAGTCAAGCTCCTGTGCCGATGCCTAGATGTTCGCAAGTCTGGAGGTTTTTTAAAGAAAGGGAGGGTGACTGACGGACTGTGGTATGCAACCTGTGCCACACCAGGATCAGCAGGGTAGCCACCACTACCAGCCTAACCACTACCAGCATGCGCAGGCATATGAGTGCTAAACACCCGACTCAGTGGAACCAAGGCCATTCACCTCCTGGGGGTCACAACACTGCTCCTTCCCCTGTGTCACATGCTGGCTCTGCGAGTCAACCCCCCGCCCAGGACCCAGGCACGAGCGCCTCCCGCCCTTCAACCATCCCTTCACCTCCACAATCCTCCACACCCTCCACCAATGTGTCCCAGCGCAGTGTTCAGCTGTCTTTATATCAGACATTTGAGCGCAAGCGCAAATAAAATTCCACCCACCCACATGCACAAGCCCTAAACATCCACATCTCCAAACTGCTGAGCCTGGAGATGCTGCCCTATAGACTGGTAGAGACTGAGGCTTTCCGCAACCTGATGGCGGTGGCTGTCCCTCGGTACTTGGACCCCAGCCGCCACTATTTTTCCCGATGTGCCGTCCCAGCCCTACACCAGCATGTGTCAGAGAACATCATCCGTGCCATGACCAACGCGATTACTGAGAAGGTCCACCTAACCATGGACACGTGGACAAGTGTTGGCGGGCAGGGACACTATATCTCCATGATGGCACATTGAGTTAACTTGGTGGTGGCTGGGACCGAGTCTGACCCTGGGGCCGGTCATGTGCTGCCCACACCGAGGTTTGCGGGACCTGCCTCGGTCACAGTTTCTCAGGCTTATTATGCCTCTTCCTATAACCCCTCCTCCTCTCAATTACCATCCGTGAGCAAGGCGCCTTCAGTCGGTAGCTTAAGGCGCAGCAGCAGTGCCGTGGGTAAGCGCCAACAGGCGGTGCTGAAACTGCTGAGCTTAGGTGACAAGAGGCACACCGCCCAAGAGCTGTTACAGGGCATCACGGCGCAGACCGATCTTTGGCTGGCGCGGCTGAACTTCAAACCAGGCATGGTTGTGTGTGACAACGGGCATAACCTGGTGGCGGCTCTGCAACTCGCCAGACTCACACATGTGCCATGCCTAGCCCACATGTTCAGTCTTTTGGTTCAGCGGTTCCTCAAGACCTACCCCAATTTGTCTGAATTGCTCACCAAGGTACAACGCATCTGTGCGCATTTCCGTAAGTCAACCACAGATGCTGCCACCCTCAGGGCAGTGCAACGGCGCTTACAACTGACAGCTCACCGACTGTTGTGCGACGTGCCCACGTGATGGAATTCCACATTACACATGTTAGCCAGGGTTTACCAGCACCTCAGAACCATTGTAGACTCCCAGATGACAACTTCCACGAGAACTGGTAGTCAGGTTAGTCAGCTTCCTCAAGTCTACAATGAGGAGTGGACGTGGATGTCTGATATCTGTCAGTTGTTAAGCCACTTTGAGGAGTCAACGCAGATGGTCAGCGGCGATGCCGCCATTATCAGCGTCACCATCCCGCTGCTTTGTCTGCTGAAAAACTTACTGCTCAGCATGAAGTCGGATGCTTTGCGCTTTTCACAGGAGATGGGGGAAGACGATACGTTGCTTAATAGCCAGGGCACCCTCAGGTCTGTTTCTCAGCGCATATTGGAGGAGGTTGAGGAGGAAGAGGAGGAAGAGGAGGAGACTGTTGGCGAGACTGAAGAGGGTACCTATGCTCATTCCTTCTTATCTGTTGAGCGTGTATGAGCTGAAGAGGAGGAGTTGGAGGAGGAGGAAATGGAGAGTCAGCCTACTGAGGAAAGGGAATTCTTGCGTGCTGGGACTCTTGCGCACATGGCTGACTTCATGTTAGGCTGCCTTTCCCGTGACCCTCGCGTTAGAAGCATTTTTGACAATACCGATTACTGGGTGTTCACCCTCTTGGACCTCCGGTACAAGCAGAACTTTTCCACTCTCATTCCTGTAGAGGAGAGGAGTATGAGAGTGAATCAATATCAACAGGCCCTGGTGCACAAGCTGAAACTATACTTCCAATCTGACACCGCTAGCGGCAGAGGACGTAGTTCTGTGGGCCAACTAGCGGGGGA
>ONZH01023519.1:0-106818 GCA_900303285.1 Rhinella marina | reverse complement strand
CCCTTGTAAAATAAAGTCTTCCTGTACCCCTTCCCCCAGCGTCCTTACAGAAGCTGGCCCCCTCCCTGTCTGACTCTCTGAGACTACTGTGAGTAGGAGGGGGGTTCCTGAGTCTGAAGTTTTCCATAGTGAAGTCATGCCGAAAATGACATCACTGGGAAAAGAAACAAGGGGATACCCCTAAATGTGCCTTGTATTTGCTGAGCTGGTAAAGTCAGCAGCACATCGGTCAGCTAAGATAACCAGCTTGTCCTGCGGGGCCATTACGGTATATGCAACATTTTCCACACCTTGTCAGCATTAAACTATTTCATTCAGATTTAAGGGCCCTTGTTCCGCACCCCTGGCTTCCTCTGCAGCAGAACAATAAGCCTTCTTGTTACACCATGAAATAGTATAGCTGGCTGTCCATCACAGTCTACAAAATCCCAGTAGAAACCAGTAAATTAAATTCCAAAATACCCTTTATGAAGAGTTCATTGTTTTATTGTGTGGGACCTACATCACTGTACAGAAGCCATAGAAATTTACAGAACGCTGCTGTACCTTCATGGGGAAATGTATCAATCGCCTTTCATCGCGTCTTTTCATTTTACAACGCTTTATGAAAAATGTGGGCAAAGGGGACATGGTTATCTATGTGAATGAGGTTTAAGCAATAATAAGGGCTCATGCACACAAACGTATTTTCTTTCCATGTCCCTTCTGTTTTTTTTGCAGACCATATTCGGAACCATTCATTTCAATGTGTCCGCAAAAAAAAGCAGAAGTTACTCCGTGTGCATTCCGTTTCCACATGTCCGTTCCGGAAAAATTAGAACATCCCCTATTACTGTCCGCATTACAGACAAGGATAGGACTGTTCTATTAGGGGCCAGCTGTTCCGTTCCGCTAAATACAGAATGCACACAGACGTCATCTGTATTTTTTGTAGATCCGTGTTTTGCGATCGCAAAATACATACGGTCGTGTGTATGAGCCCTATTGGTGTCTTCACATGTAGTGGAAATGTATGCAGTGAAGTCTGCCACTGGATTTTTTACAATTCTGGGATTGCGGTCACAGCAATTTTAAAGTCCCACTTGAGTTCAATTGGCTGCATTGCTACTTCAGCGAGCCCCTGAGATGCCAGTGGAGAGGATAAGAGTGGTAGTAGCCCCCTGACTAGATGTTATATCACAAGTGAACTCCCTCAGGCCATTCCTCCTGGGGATCAAACAGCGGAAAGGTGAGTTGAAGAATAGGGGCCAGAAGTATAACAGTTTGCACGTGTTGTGCATCCAGCCAGCATTAGATACAAAGTGCAGTTTCGGTCACCAAATGAAGAGGTATGGTGGCTGGTTAGGTGGCAATTAAATAGCACGTGCAGGCACTTATGGATATAGGTGTCCATGATGTGATACAGGCCTGGAGTTAGACTGGTCTGGGAGATGGATGTCTGAGCCATGGTCCCTCACGTGCAGCAGGGTTTGTAAAGCTGTGGTTTTGCAGTTCTTGCCAACCATACCTCTTCTGGTGGAATACAAATATAATACATAATATAACAAGCAACTGCACATACCCCAAGGTCTGGGGCACTTGTAAATTATCTCCATTGACTTCAGTAGGAACACTGCTTGTTAATTTACATCATGCATTTAAGAACCACAGCGTGGGGGGAAAAAAGTGGCATGCCCATTCATCCAGAGTTCCCATTGAAATGGATAGGATCAAAAAACGAATTGAAATAAAAAATACTGCTAAAAAAACCCACACAGAATTCTGAAGATGAATCTGTGGTTTTCAGCACTGGAAATACTCTTTATGTGTAAGGGCTCATGCACACGGCCGTTGCCGGCAAACAGTGGGCCCGCAATATACGGGCCGTTAGTGCACCGCAAACACGGATGTGAACCCATTCACTTGAACGGGTCTGCAATCCGGAAGGTGGCGGAACGGAGGCACGGAGCATTACGGAGTGCGGATTCATCGGATGCAGATTGTGGACCCATTCAAGTGAATGGGTCCCGCGTCCGCATATGGCGGTCCTACGGCCGGTGCGCATACATTGCAGACCGCAATTTGCATGTTTGTGTGCATGAGCCTTAATAGTTCTCACAGGGACTATCACCTAGCCATAGGGACATGTACTGTGCTGACTGCCGGGTGGAGATATTGCTATGTCACTTCTATTGACTGGCCCCCCAGCTTTCTCAGCAAACAGATATATGATGATATGTATCCACATGAATGCAGCCACAGGGAATATGAAATTCTCTCCAGTCCTGCAGTTCATTTTTAGCTTGTTCCTGGCTTGCTTAGGAAGATTCTGGCTTGTTTAAGGTGGATCACACATAGGTTTTCAGTGGTGTTTTTGTGTGGTTTTAATGGTGTTTTTGCAACCTGCAGTTTTTGGTGTGGGTTTTTGCAGTTAAAAATGCCAGATTCAGAAGTCAGCTGAATGTCTATGGGAAATATGAAACACAGGACATAAAGCATTTTTGGCTATTGCAATTTGTGTTAATTAGGTGGCTCTTTTGGTTTTCTTTAAATAATATTGCATGTTGAAGGTCTAGCGTCTTTTGCTTGTGTTTTGACATCTCCTTCTCTACAGGAAATAAGAAGCCAGAATAAAACAGCATTTAGAAAAAAAATTAGGAAAAAACATGTTTTTTTTTTCAGCGAACAAAAAATGACAGCAAATTTGTATGTGTATGGAGCTTAAAGAAGAACTCCCGCAAAAATTTTTATTCTCTGACCTGTTAGAAAGGTGCATGATATAATCTGTAGTGAATGTCATTTTCTTATCAGAGGCTGAAATTGAGTTATTCCACTCTCTTCTTATTGTAGCTGGGTCATGTGACCAACTCCCTGACCTCCAACTGACCCAGGACAGGAAGCCAGTCACTGCTCTATTCATTCCGTTGAGACTGAAAGTGAGGCTCCCATAGGAATACATAGAGAATTAGACTTCCTGTCCACACATAAGTTACTGTGTGAGTTGGTGGGTCTAATTCCTAGTCACATGACACAGATGAGAAACATCAGGGAAATATAACTCAAAAATGGAGTCACTGGTAAGAAAATGACATTCACTACAGATTACATCATGTACATTTCTAGCAGGACATGGAATACATTTTTTTGCAGGAGTTCTTCTTTAAGGCTAGGGCTACACGGCGACAGTTGTTGCAGCCAGGATCCCTGGGTAGCCGGAGATCCCATAGAGATGGATTTCTTGCGACTGCAGCGGCATCCCATTCATTTCTATGGGATCCCCGCTACCCAAGGATCCTGGCTGCGACAACTGTTGCCGTGTAGCCCTAGCCTAAGGGTATAACCACACAATGCGGTTGCAATGCGGCCACTCTGTGATCAACTACCATGCAGCCTTACGAGCCGAAATGGGCTCTAATTCAACTAATTAGCACCGCACTTTTTACAACAGGGATCCGCAACCTTCGGCACTTCAGCTACTGTGAAACTACAACTCCCAGCATGCAAAGTTACTCGGCTGTTCTTGTTACTTCCACAGGAGTTGTAGTTTCAGAACAGCTGGAGTTCCTGAGGTTGCTGATCCATAGTTTAGAAGGTCTGCATTGTTAATGGCCATGTGGTATTGTGGATGCTGTCCTGCCATTGTCAATGCAGACCGGCCAAACAGGTTAGTTTTAATTACAGCCCCCTGAGGCTTGTATGGCTGCTCGGTACTCAACTGGAACCCTAAAGTAGATTTTGCTGGTTTAGGGAGATTTTGATTGGGGCTCATGCACACAGTTGTAGTTTCAGTCCGCATCAGATCCGTGTTTTTTTGCGGATTGGATGCAGACCCATTCATCTCAATGGGGCCAAAAAACATGCGTCTGCATTGGTATGTCTGTACGGCAGCCTGGCAAAAAAAATAGAACATGTCCTATTCTTGTCCGTTTTGCGGACAGGGATAGGACAATTCTGCAGTAAAATAAAAATGATGGTGTTTTCCGGATCTGCGATTTGCGGACCACTAAAACACTTACGGACGTGTACAGAAGCCTTTAAGGAATCATTAGGCATACAATTTCCTAACATACGTTTCCTCAGCCTGGATCCACCGATGCTGTATACCTTTTTACGTGACATCGGTGTACCTTGTACGTACAGTAAGGCTTTCGGACTACAAGGTGGCACAGTCTGGGATTTTAGATTTTCCATGTGTGGGAGACACGGAGCACTGAGGAGACGTGCAATGAATATGCACATACTGTACTCAGATTTTATTGTCATTTGGAAATATTTACTGGGCACCTTGCAGCAGCACACCCAAACACTTGCTGTAAAACCACTCCGGCCTGTAATTTGTCGTCATGTGAAAAGCTAGTGTCTCAAAAATGAAGATATAATGCGGTTATACCATCATTATATCTTCATTATATCTTCATTTTTGAGACACTAGCTTTTCACATGACGACAAATTACAGGCCGGAGTGGTTTTACAGCAAGTGTTTGGGTGTGCTGCTGCAAGGTGCCCAGTAAATATTTCCAAATGACAATAAAATCTGAGTACAGTATGTGCATATTCATTGCACATCTCCTCAGTGTCATGTACCAGGCATCGGAAATCCAATCCTAACCATAGTCAACTAGACAGACAGTAACCATCTGCAGCTGCTTACTTTGTGTCTGTGAATGTCATTCACATAGATTATGTCTGACTGTAGACAGCACCACAAACATGGCTGAGGCCCTGGACCGGAACAGTTGTCTACTTAGAAATCAGACTGTCTTTCATGCCCAGTGAACCAGCTAGGACCATTTTAGGTCCTTCAGTTGTTCTTGAAATTCTGTTCAGAGCCTTTTCTTGATTCCAGCTGATCACTGGAAGTCAAGTTCTTGGAAGCTGCAACAACCAGCTGATATCACCAAGGAATCTCATTCGAGGATGTGGTATTACATGGAAGCCCACTGAAATGAATGGGTGACAATGTGCTGATACAAGTCCACCAGAACGTACAGTATATCTCCCAACAGTTGAGTATCCATTCATGAGACACTATTAAACCCCATACCCAATTTGTTCAGGTATACCTCCAAAATATCCCTGAATTGTCCACGTTTGGGCACATTTGCATAAGTCCTGTTCACTTTGAGGTCCAGGACAATTGTAGATAGTTGGGGGATACAAGAGCTGGAGCCAGTCTTGGTGGCTCTGGCACATAGTGGGGTCCTGAGAAGAAACCTCCACTATGTGGTGTCTGTATCCCATAATAATTCATGTAGATAGGATTGTCTTAATTAGACCACCACTTTAAAGAGTTAGGCCCATCTCTTAAACTGATGGCATATGCTATGTGGCCTGACTTCTGGAACCCCACCAATTCTGAGAATGAAGGGGCTGCAGCTTTAGGGCAGTGCCGAGAGCGCCTCTGTGCAGGAAACTGCAACACACACCATTTCATTGCATTGAGGCCCCGTCAATCTCAGGATCCCCGAATAAAGACAATGTAGTAGTTTTACAATCTCAGTTCTGCTACATGTGACGTACATAGTACTGGAACACATAAGTAATTGGAGTTCATCTTTCAGAAGACACCCCTGATGTTCTTAGTGAGACATAGTGTGAGGATCTGGAACGCTTTCTTAGGAAATGTCTTCATCACATGTGTGAACCCTATTGTACATGGATGTGTATGTTTTTCTCATCAGTTGCTGGATGATTTATATAGTTATATAGATGCTTGTTCTTAGGTCTCTGCTGCATCACCATCCATGGAAAATATGACATCACTGTTTCTAGACCACAATGTCTTGGGGAGATCACACATGGACAGTGGTTGGGTAGTCTCCAATGGCGGGGGTTTTCAGATTTAAAGAGGAATGGATACATAGAGTCTCTTCTTTACAGCAGATTTGTACATCAAAGCGTTCCTCTCAGTATAGCAACCCGGGAAGTCACTTCAAGGATTACATGCAGACTTCAGGGAGAGGAGCTGTCTGACAACCTGAAATGACAGCTGGCTGATAAGTAGACCGGTGTTCTTGTCAAACAGTAAAGCTGGCTGTTATTTTAGTCATCCAAACAAAAAACAGATTGGCTTAGTGAAACCCATGTTACTTCAATACCATGGATATCCTCCAGTATGTCCCATTGTGTTTAGTGTGCAGAATCTAGGACAGTCCGAAGACTATGTTGTTCCTATTGCATTTGTGGCCTATACCTAAATATCCTTTTATTACTATCAGGCCAAAATGCATTGGTAAATTACAGAAAAGTATAGCAGATGCAGAACTTTAAAAAAAGTGCACTATGCAGAATACGTTTTTTTTTTACACAATTTATACAGATACAACATACAACCAAAAATATTAGACTTGGTCATTTATTGATTGAGAAAAATGATCCAATATCACATGTCTGTGAGTGATAAAAGTACCTTTTAGTGAACCTTTTCTTCCAGTATCTGGTGTGACTCACTTGTGTAGCAATAATCTCAACTAGATGTTACCAGAAATTGTTGATTAGTCCTCCACATCAGAATTTTACCCCATTCCTTCATACAAAACAGCTTCATTTATATTATGTACCATCTTTTTAGCCCCATAAGATGCACTTTATTTCCCAAAAATGTGGGGAAAATGCCAGTGCGTCTTATGGGGTGAATACTAATGAGCACATCCGTTATTGAAGCACTTATTAGGACTGGGAAGTGGTGAATGCAGCGCTCCCTGGGCTCTCTACCCAACGCTTTCTGGTCCTCTGTCGTTGGCTGTGTATGAATTGGGGTCTTATCAACATTGGGTGTCTGATTGGAGCTCTGAGCTGAGGTCTGGTTAACATTGGAGGTCTAATCTGAGGTCTAACGGAAAAATAGGTTTTTCTTATTCTTCTCCTCTAAAAACCTCTTCGTTAACTGCTCTCTTGAGGACTTTCCATGACATTTCTATTGAATTAAGGTAAGGAGTCAGGACTCACAAACAGAATCACCACTGTAAGTACAGTCCATGTGGACTCATAATCAAAGAAATAAAACTGTGTATGGTCTGTTTCACCATAGAACCCGGAGCTTAATAGTCAATCGGGCTTGCAAGTATTCTGGTAACATCTGGCAATGACGGATCTAGAGAGCTCCAGCAGGCTGTTTTCTGCTGAAATTCATAACGGCAGTGTGAAACAGGCCTAACAATACCTGCAGACTGCATATCTTCTCAAAGTCAGGGGTCTGCACGGTTGTGAACAGGCAGTGCTGCAGGGATAGACGTCTCAGTGTAGACATTATTAGGCTTTGATCACAGATTCCTATATGTCTGCCCCAGGCCCAACCACACTTACAGACCCCTGTATAAGCCCACTGAGCCTGTATCTGCTTGTCCTGAGTAGGCGGTTTTACCCAATTATAATAAAAAGAGGTATGAAAGATTCATGCACACCCTGGACACCAAGTGCTGCCCATAGATAACATTGGCCCTATGTGTATGTATGTACTGGTGCAATTTATGGCACAAAGACACTGCTACCTAACATATACACTATACCAGGCTATACCTATCATCAGTCCAACATGGTGAGCATTCACTTATGAAGTATGGCCATTGCCTCTTATATATCACTATGGACTGTGTGAACATGTAGTTTGGTAATAACGAGACAGAATGAGTGCCAGTCTCACCCTTTGGCACCGTGTACCCTGCTCCTCCGCATTGTTACGTTATCGTCTCCTGCTCCTATTAGTCTACGTATAAAAAATCCTGCTTTCACTGCAAGTTCCTCAAGTGCATATCCAGTTACCAGGGAAAGGCCTGACTGAGCCCTGAGGCCTCCTCACACAAACCCTCATGTTCCACTGATGTCATCTCCCAGTTATGTCTGTGGAGTGGAGATGGGTCTGGAGGAAAGGTGACGAATGGTGAAGACTAAAGGGGAACTCCAGTAAATAAGATCATCTATAGAACAAACCACAAGATTTAGCTGTGCCTGTTCCTTGAATACTTTCTTATGGCACCAAATATGTCCTGGCAGTAATAATAATGAAGATATTAAAATGCTAGTTCTTCTGTGGGCACCAAGACAAAAAATTATTCTCTATCCACAGGATAAGGAATAAGTATCTGATCAGTGGCGGGGACCCCCAACAATCACAAGAACTGTGGTCTCGATTCCCCTTAATATTCGTGGTGGTCAAACATGCGTGCTAACACTCGTTTTCTCTGGGACTGTCAGAGATAGCTGAGCTGAGCGCCATGCAACTGGTATTGTCATTACAGGACACTATGTCTGGCAGTTATGGAGACACTATGGGGGGACTATGGCTGGCAGTTAAAGGGGTTGTCTAGGTTTTTTATTTTAATCCCCACCACTACCTAACGGTAGTTCTGAAGAGGTCTATACTTGACTGCTCCCTACTGCTTTGTTCCATCTCTCTGGCTCCCTGACTGTCTTCAGTGAAACTCCAGTCCATGCCTGTGAACTTCCACACAGACAGGGGTCAACAGGTCCCCTCCAGCCAATGGCTGGCTTCAGCAGTAATGGGCGGCATGTCATTGTGTTTCCTCATAAGTTACCATGGCATCGACCTATAGTTCTGAGCCTTTGTTAGGTCGAGCATGCTCAGTGAGTTGCCAACAGTTCTCTAGCTAAGGGCTCGTTCACATGACCGTATTTTTCTTTCCATGTCCGTTCTGTTTTTTTGCGGACCGTATGCGTAACCATTCATTTCAATGGGTCCGCAAAAAAAAAGGAAGGTACTCCGTGTGCATTCCGTTTCCGTATGTCTGTTTTTCCGTTCCGCAAAAAAATAGAACATGTCCTATTATTGTCTGCATTACGGACAAGGATAGTTCTGTTCTATTAGGGGCCAGCTGTTCCGTTCCACAAAATACAGAATGCACACGGATGTCATCCGTATTTTTTGCGGACCACAAAATACATACGGTCGTGTGAACAAGCCCTAAATGTTAGTGTGTTGCTGATTACTGAGAAGAGGGGGCGTGACTGGACTGGAATATCAGGCAGCCAATCAGTAATCATCAACACTCATGAACAAGCAGAAACTCACAGCAGGAAAGCTAGGCATTGTGGGAATTGTAGTTTTGTGAGGGAAGATCAGGAGCCATGATACTCAGTGTGCTGCAGGATCACACAGGGACTAGACAAATGGATTGCAAAATATGGATGCTGTTGGTTTTGCATCCACATTTTTTGCAGACCCATTGACTTCAATGGATTGGATTGCATTTTGTGGGGCTATCTGTATCCTCAGACAAGCGTCATGCACTGCCCAATCTGATGGATCACACATTTACTGGATTTGGGGATCATGTTACTTTCATTGTTTACAGAAATCTGGAGACATAAGGTTCATTTTACCCAGAAAATGGAACTAATCATGAATAGCATGAAGAATGTCCCTAGGGCCATCAGTACGACAAGAAAATACTTTAAATAATCTTGACCCTCAGTGATGGCCTCCAGCCATGTCAAACGTGCAGATGTAGGATTGCTGATTTTGTTGATCCTAAAAGGACCAACTCATTGTAGAGAATCTACAGCACAGACCAAGGTGGTCTATATTGTCTAGATCTAGAGAACTTCTCTGCTTTGAACAAGCTCTACTTGTTAGAAGTGTCTAAGCAATAAGCTGTACCTGCCGGTATCCACAGTTATTTATGGGGAAGCCTGTTAATTAGTGTTCAGTTTCCCTGCAGCGCCACCTCAGGGGTAATTAAGCATTACACAATGTCCATTCAAATAAAAGGGTTGTCTGTGTAATACAGAACAGAACAAGTCCTCCAGAGCGAGAGATTTTTTTTGGGACTGCTCTGCACTCAGACCAGAAGTCAAAGATCCTGAACAGAGAAGCCCCCTCTGTAAACTCAGATTTCACTATGAAACTTTTTTATGAAAATTAGTTTTGACAACAATTTCACAACCCCTGTGACAATATAATGCTGCGTCCTGAAGTGCATGTTCATGGCTATACTTCCACCTTCATGCTTGCGGTAATCCTATCTGGTCTTTAAAGTTTACACCCCTTTTAGGTACGGAACATTTGCATCCTTGTTACTTGGTTCTGTCTGTGACATCCAGCACACATCTGATAAAGAAAAATTTTTTAAAGCATCTTTAAAGCCATAGTAGTGAAAATCCTAGGAGCCGTAAAGGGGTTATTTGAGAGTATAAAATGTCCCCCCATATGCCGGGCTCCCCACATGAAATATACTTACCCCCCTCCCCGCGCCGCTCCTGGTCCCTGCACCGCCGCCGCTGCTTCTCCCCGTGTGCGGATGAAAACATCTGGTGTCGGCGGGGAGCAGCCAATGGCAGGTGATGAGGGGACGAGCCTCCCTAGCGTAACCCGCGATGCGAGGGAGGCTCGTCCCTGTCCCCACCTGCCATTGGCTGCTTCCCCCCCCCCCCCGACAACGGATGTTTTTATCGGCGAATGGGGAGAAGCAGCAGCGGCAGTGTGGGGTCCAGGGGCATCGCGGGGAGCCAGGTAAGTAGGTTCCATATGGGGGGACATTTTATACTCTTGGATAACCCCTTTAAGCTTACGCAATTTGAACCTAAGTGGTTCTTCATCGTAGCATGCTGGCCATGTACATTTGAAACTGTTCCCCAAGAACACAAGGCTCAGACATGTTGAAATCCAACAGCCTTATTCTTATCTTTCCCAAAATCTGCCATCAGGGAGGGTCAGAACTCTGGAGGACACCATACACAATAGATGGTTCGCCATTCCTGGTGACATTGGTGGGTTTGGCCAACATTACTCGAATTCTGGCTTGAAATGTGTAGGCAATAAACTTCTAGGATGTTCACTACTACTTTTTTAACCATGGCTTAGCAAAAATGTTTGGATACACCAAAAATGTGCTGGATACCACAGGCATATCCCAGTATCCAATTAGTCATTTACCAGTGTGCCGACAAAGACTTTTGGCCTGCAAGGTAAAACAATACTACAAATCTAATACTTTTATAATTATAACATCACCATTTATATTAGTATATGGCTTTTATAGCAATAAATTGAGCAGTTAATTACTTAATAATGATTTTTTCCACCAAAAATACTGTACACTTGTGGAGGAAGACCAGCTTGCCATAGGTTATTTCTATAGGCAGTTGAGTGTGCTGCTATTTTTTGCAGTTTTAAAATGTATTCATGACCTGTGGAAGTCGTTAACCTTGAGATAGCAAGCCAGACCCTACATGTCGACTACTGCCCCTGGTCTGAATGGAGGGAAGAAGTTCCAGTAGTCAGCAGTGAGGACAAAAAGCATCTGTAGTAGAGGAGATCTGAAGACCCTGAGGTTATTCAACATCATCCTGAAAAGTCATTTAGGAATGAGAGTGCTGGTGGGAGGTGGGACACAGACAGGAAGGTGGAGGCTGGAACGACCGGGGAAGGAACGTGAGGAATGGAGAGTAGACAAAAGGGAAAGTGATAGGAAACCACCCTACAGCTGGTGACAGGTTTTGCATTCATTAGAACTACACGGCAGACCTAGATGAGAGGAGAATTGGAGGCCTTGCGTGTTATTTGGCTACAGGTATATAATATGATGCCCTTTAAGTGACCTGTTAAGGAATGTGCCACTGGGACCATCTGTAGGCCAATGCGTGTACTTAACATGTACAGTTCAAACATTGTACATTCTTTGTCTATAAAGAAAACACCTTGTCACTTAAAGGGGTATTCCCATCTCACAAATGTAGTTTGTATAATTAGATATAGCCATACCAATATTATTACTAATAGAATGTATTTATATAAAATGTACCGTTTAGAAGATTTGCCTATTTGTATATCCATTGTCCCACACACATCAGTCAGGCCGTTGCCCCTGGTTACGGCCTCCTCGGCCATGTAGTAGCGGTGGCAGGCTTGCTATTGTTCAAACCCGATGTGAGGTAACTGCTGTATTGTGAACACACAGTACATGAGCATGCGGAGACACATCTTAGGGTACTTTCACATCTGCGTTTTGGACGCTACCAATCCAAAATACAATGGTCAGGATCCGTCCAAAATGCAGACTTTATAAACGGATCCTGCTCCATAGAGATGAATTGATCTTGGAACAGGATCCGTTTCTCTGCGTTTTGGAGGCACAGATAAAAATGCTACAACCCTAAGATGTGTCTATGTATGTTTATACAATGTGCGTTCACAATACAGCAGTTACCTCAGAGCGGGTTTGAACAATGGCCGCAGTGGTCGTAACCAGTGGCAACGGCCTGACTGATGTGTGTGGGACAATGGATATACAAATAGGGAAATCTTCTAAACAGTACATTTTATATAAATACATTCTATTAGTAATAATAAGGGTATGGCTATATCTAACTATACAAACTACATTTGTGAGATAGGAATACCCCTTTAACCATGTACTGAACCAGCCATTGCTGTCACTCAACTAGATGGACTGTACGAACCATTGCCGTCACTCATCTAGATGGACTGTAATGAACAATACTGTCACTCATCCATATAGTTTTTACCAACTATTGCTGTCCCTCAGCTAGATGGACTGCATCTCAGTTGGAAGGACTGTAATGACCAATGCTGTCATGTCAACTAGATGGGCTGTACTAACCATTGCCACCACTCATCTAGATGGACTGTAATGACCAATACTGTCACTCAACTAGATAGACTTTACCAACTATTGCTGTCCCTCAAAATCAGTCACCAATTTTCTGCTGCCCTCACTTTTAAATCCTGATAGCTCCAGCACATGCCAATGAGTCCACATATTCATGATTGACAGGTTTTATCCATATGAATCAGCACTTGGGCGGGGGGAGCCATGAGCTCATGAATAAGGGGACTCATTGGCTTGGGCTGGAGCTTTTCAATACAAGATTTTGGCAAAACAGCTGGTTCAGTTAAAGAAAGTGGCCCAGCATTTTGCTAACGAGACCTGTCACTAGTTTATGTTGCCCTTAGTGAGGACGCCATAAAACTGCTGACAGATTCCCTTTAAAGAAGATGTTCCCAGATACAGACTTATCCCATATCCACAGTGGGGGACGGACTGCTGGAAGTCCCACTGATCATGAGAATGGGGGTCCAGAGTATTTTGAATTAATAGATGAACGATCTCCTGCATTATTTACTGGAGATAGATGAGTACAGTACTTGGCTATCCTCAGGAGTCCCACGGAGAATGAATGTAAGCGGCACTGCACATGCTTGGCCACCATTCCATTCCCGTTCTCGTAATTGTCAGTGGGGCCCAGGGGTTGGACCCTGAACGATCAGGAGCTTATTACCTATCCTGTGGAGTTTATATCTTGGGATAACCCCTTTATGGCTAAAGAGCCGTATACAGTGAATACAGAACTTTTAGGGCAGCAGAGTGGGTCAGTGGTTAGTACAATTAGGTTGTGAGCACTACTTTGGACAGACACTTGTGGCAGTGATTCACTGTGTCCAGTGTAACATAATTTGGTGCATGTAGTAATAATGTATTCATAAATAATAAGGGGGTAGCATCGTTCCATATTTCTTTAAGTTCTATCAAAGGTTGAGTGAGAGTTTAATAAGAAGAAAGCTTTCATAACTCATAAGTTGTAATTTAATACCTCAATGCTTGCTATATGGAAGAAATCATGTTTTCAGTCTACACGTCTTCTGGTCTGCTGCACAGAAATTGGAGATGTACATTTTTCTAAGAACGTTGGCCAACAAGTCTGTACACTACATATTGTATAAAGTTAATTAAACGTAGCACTTTTCCAGCATGATTTCTCCTTCCCAGATCAGAGGAGGAATGCGTCTGGGAGCAGCAATCACTCCCTATGTGTCCTCAAAGCATGTGCTTTACCTGGAACAAACCCAAGAAGCACAGGACATAGACAATACCTGGGCCGATGCATAAAATATATGCACCTATAATGAGCATTGTCTTCACCAGTGGCATACATAGAGAAGTAAGGGCCCCATAGCAAGGATCAGACCAGGCCCCCCACACAGGACAGAAGGGTTTCCGCCTAAACCCTTTTCAATGACCCTTGGACCATTTTTCCACTGCCTCATTTGCTAAAAGTTGTTCCTTTAGAGGGTAGAGTCCTGACCAAGTTTTAACCTCCAGTAGAAGAGGAGATAATCCCAACTAAGACTGGGCCCCCTCTTGCCCTGGGCCCCATAGCAGTCGCATGGTCTGCCGCTATAGTAGTTACACCCCTGGTCTTCACATTTGAAGCATGATAACAGCACAAGATATTGGGTATTTGGTGGTTCCCATAGATTGCTGATAAATGTCCAAAAGAAGATCTAGAAGATCTTGGTCGGCATGACAGATGTGTCAGGTCATAAATGGCATTATTTTTCATAACAGATGAAGCTCTCACAAACACTGGGGACAGCTGTGGCATTTTATGATGGGAAACAACCATTACTGGATAATCAGGCCAGCAGAATGTTTTTCCAACATGACAGTAAATCACTTTGACAGATGGGTTATTTGAGGTAGATGATACTAATGTGGTCAATTATTGAAGGAACCGGACATCTAAAAACTATGAAAATGAAAATGATCTAAAAGATCCTCCAAAGTCCTCTAAGTCAGATGCCAATAAGATCCCTGTTGGGGAATCCCTCTGGAATCTGCTCTAGGGAAGAAACCAGGTCAGCCATATTCTGATAGTCAAAGCCTATTCTATGGTCCCACTGGGCAGATCCACCGGTGTCTTCAAGACACTTATCTCCACCTTCATAGAAATGGTTAGCCAATCGCATTAATGGAAGATTAGTTGATAATAGCCCATAGTTATCAAGAGACATAGGCCAGTGGAAAACATCTGTGGACATTTGCTGGTCCAAAAATGATCTCCTCAATTTCAACATGGGAGTCATTTGCCTGTCCCCACTGGCCTGTTCTCTATTGGTTTAGTGTCACTAGGACTTGTATGAAAACTTTTCCAGCCAAAGATGAGAATTTGGCTATAACAGACAATCAAAACAAAAATTCTATAAACCTAACCCAATGATGATTAGGATGATAGGACAGTCTATCTTCTCATTGGAGACGTCTTTACCTTCAAGTACATAATCCAAGTCCATCTTCCTAGTGAAGGTGGTGGTGATGCCATTTACTTACAGTGGAGGAAATAAGTATTTGATCCCCTACTGACTTTAAAAGTTTTAATACTAAAAAATAAATGAAACGTCTCATAATTTTATGCCAGCTTTATTTTAACAGTGCCACATAGAATATCAAAAGAAAAACGGAGAAAATTACATGAAATGAGAAATAAAAAATAATTTGCATTTCTTTGAGGGAAATAAGTATTTGATCCCCTAGTAAAACCATGACTAATGTTGGCTCCCACAGACCACTGACACACCCTAATCACAGTGAAGTCGTTACCTGGATGAGAGACATCTGTCCCAAATTGTCACCTGTATAAAAGGCCACCTGCCAACAGTCTCAGTGACACTCCAATATCTCCACCATGGGCAAGACTAAAGAGCTGTCTAAAGATGTCAGGGACAAAATTGTTGACCTACACAAGGCTGGAATGGGCTACAAAGCCATAAGTAAGAAGCTGGATGAGAAGGTGACAACTGTTGGTGCAATTATTCGGAAGTAGAAGAAGTACAACATTACTGTCAATCGACCCACAGGCCTGGAGCTCCATGCAAGATATCACCTCATGGAGTCTCATTGATCATGAGAAAGGCTAAAAATCAGCCAAGAACTACACGGGAGGAGCTGAGTAATGATCTCCAGGCAGCGGGGACCACAGTCTCCAAAAAAACCATTGGTAATACACTGAGACATAATGGTTTAAAATCCTGCAGAGCACGCAAGGTTCCTCTGCTCAAGAAGGCTCACGTCCAGGCCCACCTCAAGTTTGCCAATGAACATATTAATGACTCCGAGAGAGACTGGGAGAAGGTGCTGTGGTCAGATGAGACCAAAATTGAGCTCTTTGGCCTCAACTCAACTCGACGTGTTTGGAGGAAGAAAAATACAGAATATGACCCTAAGAATACCATCCCCACCGTCAAGCATGGTGGTGGAAGTATTATGTTTTGGGGGTGTTTTTCTTCTAAGGGCACAGGCCAACTTCACCACATTGACGGGAAGATGAACGGGGCCATGTATCGCAAAATCCTGGGTGACAACCTCCTTGCCTCTGCCAGAGCACTGAAAATGGGTCGTGGATGGGTCTTTCAGCACAACGACCCAAAACATACAGCCAAGGAAACAAAGGAGTGGCTCCATAAGAAGCATATCAAGGTCATGGAATGGCCTAGCCAGTCTCCTGACCTCAATCCCATCGAAAATCTATGGAGAGAGCTGAAGCTTCGCGTTTCCAAATGCATGCCTAAAAACCTTAAGGATATGGAGATAATTTGCAGAGAGGAGTGGGCCAAAATTACTCCTGAAGTGTGTGCAAACCTTATAAAAAACTATAAGAAACGTCTGACTGCTGTGTTTGCCAACAAGGGTTTTGCCACCAAGTATTAAATGATGTTTTACTAGGGGATCAAATACTTATTTCCCTCAAAGAAATGAAAATTATTTTTTTATTTCTCATTTCATGTAATTTTCTCCGTTTTTCTTTTGATATTCTTTGTGGCACTGTTAAAATAAAGCTGGCATAAAATTATGAGACGTTTCATTTATTTTTTAGTATTAGAACATTTAAAGTCAGTGGGGGATCACATACTTATTTCCTCCACTGTACTTTCTAAAATGTTGGGTAAAAATTTAAAAAATGTCCATCTTTGATAAATGAAAATATTTCAATAAAACAAATTAAAAAAAAAAAGGTTCATCTACTAATTATAAAATTGTTGATTTTGGGGAAGATAGATCTCTAGGACAGGCCAAAAAAAGACTCCATCCAGTCTTTTAGATGGAGCATTAGATGAAAGGAAGGCATCTGCACGAGACACAACACCAGACCATTTAATCCCTGCTTTGCCAGAGTTAATACAGGGAGGAGCAACCAGCTGTAATATCCATCACAGGCAGGAAGAACCCCTAATTGGTAAACCAGAGGAGTCTGTGTAGCTGGGGTGGGGGTCCACCCATAGTGTTGTGATACTGCTGAGCACCTCAGTCCTCCGGCTCTATACATTATAGCCTCTGGCATGTGCTTGCTTTGCCTGTGATGTCTAACCTCCAGCACTCCAGCTGTGGTAAAACTACAACTCCCAAGATGCACACTTGCTTGGCTGTTCTCAGAAATCTATAGAAATTAATGGACTATGCTGAGAGTCGTAGTTTCTCCACAGCTGGAGTGCCAGAGGTTAGCCATCACTGGTATGCTATCCATCCTTCACTGGCATAAAGAATGAACAGCTTTGTTGGATTTGGCCAAACCTCCAGATCACCCCAGGGATAAGCTTCATGGGGGTGCTTGGTAGACCTCCTCCATCTATGGTGATACATTCTCCATTAACAAGCCTCGTAGGGGGGCATCGCGGCTGATACCTATATTCATGTGACCACCTTAATATGATCTGCAGAGTATCAAGAACAATTATGTTCCCTTCACATACGTTGTTTTGTTCATGGCGGTTATTTAGGATATATTGCATACAGTATTACTTATACAGAGTGCAGGCATCAATGATGGACGGAGGGATACACAAGATGTAGAGAAGTGAAATCCTTCACAGCTTCAATGCTGACGCCAGTTTCTAATAATTGTCATTATCAGCTTCTTTCTAGGAGGAGATCTGATCAGTGACCTTAAAGATGAGAAACCACTGCAGAGCATCACTCACATAAGACTGGGCAACATCTACAGAGCATCTCAATGTAGATGGGAAGCTCAATAGCTACATATCAGCCATAGGGACACCATAGGCTATGTCACTTCTACAGAGCATCACTCCACAGAAGGAGTAACCTATACACTTCACTCACTATATTATGTATAAGTTCTGCAGAGCATCCCTCCTTATAGGCTCTATAATGTCTGCAGGGCATCACTCCTTACAAGAAGTATATACTTCATGTATAACTTAAGTAGAACATCTCTCCATTAGGTTATATCATTTCTGCAGAGCATCACGCCATACAAACCACATACACACTTCACACACCATAAACATGCAGATCATTACCCGTGCTACATACACTTTATCCACCATGGACTATATAGCACACAGAGAACATCCATTCTCATATAACAACTGCAGAGCATTACTCCATCCAAAAAACATTTTACACTTCACTTACATCAACCATGTTTCTTCTGCAGATTATCACTTCATACAAGTGAGATATACTGCCCATAAGTTATATAACTTCTGCAGAGCATCACTCATCATAAGCTATAATAGTGCTGCAGAGCATTACCCTATAAAAGTGACAACAATATGTTTCTTAGTACAAGCTAGTCAGCAGCTGCAGAGCATTACTCCATCCCATATAGAAAAAGGAGCATCACTGGATCTGTAAGGTCACAACCCTGACCTCTGCAGTAAATTCCTCAATTAAACGTGTGCAGACCATTTCTCCCTAAGCTATGTGAGGCTGCAGAGCATCTCTCCCCATACACTGTATACATTCTATGTATACTTATCTATGTAACACCTGCAGAGCATCTCTCCACCCATATACTGTATAAAAGTGTATATCATGTAACACCTGCAGAGCATCTTTCTACACAAATATTGTGTAATAGTGTATCTTGTGTAACAACTGCAGAGCATCTCTCCACCCATATAATGTATAAAAGTACATCTCATGTAACATCTGTAGACCATCTCTCCACCCATATACTGTATAACATCTGCAGAGCATCTCTCCACCCATATACTGTATAACATCTGCAGAGCATCTCTCCACCCATGTAATGTATAAAAGTGTATCTCATATAACAAATGCAGACCATCTCTCCACCCATATATTGTATAAAGGTGTATCTAGTAACATCTGCAGAGCTCCCTCCACTCATATATTGTATAAAAATGTATCTAGTAATAACTGCAGAGCATCTCTCCCACTAGACTATACCAGAGGTCATAAAACAAATGTTGGCACTGGTAATGGGCACTTACCTTCAGGGCAGCCACTACCCCTACTATCCCTCCAGCACCCACCCTCCCTCGTTCAGCACTGTGTAGTCTGAGTCAGCTGCAGTTGCAGGTCCCCACTGGTGTAGTAGCCTTTGCAGCCTCTCAGGGTCTCTGCTCAGTCCTGGGATGATGAGGGTCTCTGGCCGTGTTATGGAAGCTTTCCCTGAAGTCTCCAGCACACTTTTTGAAATCACAGCAGCCTCCCTCCCTCTCCCCCCCTTCTTTCCCCTCCTGTCCCAGCCCCCAGCAGACTCTCACATCCTAACCAGTGAGCTCATACATAGGAGCTGGAATATGAGTTCAGGAGCCGTGCCGGACTGGGCTCTGAGGGGTTAAATGTTAGCTAAGAAATCTTCTTCTTGGGACTTATATAAAATGAAACGCTATGCCACAGTGCATGCTACACCAGGCATACAGATGTAGCAGTGCTAACTTTATCACACAGTCTTAGGCTGGGTTCACATCACATTTTTCCCATCCGCTTAACGTGTAGAAAAAACGTATATATTAAACGGATGCCTCAGACTGATGCCATACAGTGGCATCCGTTCACCATAGAGTTCCATTGTAAAAAAAAAAACAAAAAAAACAAACGGATCTTATTCTATCTATCTATCTATCTATCTATCTATCTATCTATCTATCTATCTGTCCTATTTTGACCCGGGACAGTCGGAATTTGCAGTGACTGTCTATAAAAATTTGAGACTGTTGGCAACTATGCTATTTATCTATCCACACAAACGTGTTGCCTATAGCACCCAATCACAGCACATCTTTCTTTTTACCAGAGCAGTTTATGAAGTGAAAGCTGTGCTTTTGATTGGTCGCTATAAGCAACAGACAGTTTTTGAGGCCTACAGATATTTCTGTAGTATTTGACTCACATTTGTATATGTATATATACTATAGATTACAGATAAGCCCTGACATACCAGGCTTTGCCAAAGCGCATGGGATGCCTGGCTGTGACCCTTTTGTCCTGTGGGATATGTCAGAGGTCTTATGGGATTCTTTGTCCATGATTTATATTACTCATTTACTACTGGAACATTTTTGATCTCCCTGGAAACCCAGTCTTATTACTGGGAAGTTGAGAGGGGGAGTTAGTCACGTGTGGAATGAGAACTGTCAGCGTGCTGCAAGCTGTCCTCCAGAGGGAAGGCTCCTTATAGCATTCACATACGTTCAGAGAAGATACATGTTCCTGATGTAAGGGCTGTACTACACCAGCAAATTATCTGACAGATTTTCTGACCAGTCATTGGTCAGATGGCCAATTACACACAGATCTTTTGTTATACACACCAACTATTGGTCTGATTGGATAGATATTGGTCAGATAATCTGTTGGTGTAATACAGGCCTAAGAATTAGCAGTCCCTGCTTATTGGATGTAATGAGCAGCCATCTCTATAAATGGCTGCCTGTGCGTCCGGTAGATTTGCAAGTGAAGAGCAGGAAGCTCAGTGTGCAGAACCAAAATGCTTCCCCTACATGTCCCCATGCTATTAGCTTTTACCTTCCCATCAGGGGTTCACCACCAATGAGGCCAGCTGAGGCGATCGCCTCAGGTAGCACCAGGAAGGGGCAATAGGGGGGCAGCGGAAGGGCCATGGGCAATGAGCGCTTTCGTTATGGCAAAGAGGTTAGGGTAAAAAATTGGCATGGGGGAGGGGCACCCTTTCAGTTGTCACCTCAGGCAGCATAAAGGCTAAGTACACCCCTGCTTCCCATTGAAGATTGAGATTCTGAAGAGAGGAGTCATTTTTTGCCTTCTGCTCATGTCCCCAATCTACAGCATTTGAAGGTCAAATAGTATAAATGATGCCCTTCATCACACCTCAAACTGATTATAGACCACCCACCAGACCCCAGATATAAAGATACAGACCCCAGACACTCCTTTATACAGCCCTCAGACCGGTCCATTACATGCATCTCTTTCTTTATAGAAATCCCATACCAGCCCCCCTCCTATATATAGTTCTGATTCCCAGACTAGACCTCCTGTATAGTCCTCGGACCAGGCTACTCTGTATATGGTCCTCAGACCACCTCATTACACACATCCCTTTCTTTATAGAAATTCCATACCAGACCCCTCCTATATACAGATCCAATTCCCAGACCATACCGCCTGTACAGTCTTCAGACCAGTGCCCCCTGTGTACAGTCCTCAGACCAGTGCCCTCTGTGTACAGTCCTCAGGCCAGTCCCCTCTGTGTACATTACTCAGACCATCCCATTACACATATCTCTTTCTTTATACAAATTCCATACTATACCCGCTCCTATATGCAGATCCAATTTGCAGACGAGACCCCACTGTATAGTCTTCAGACCAGCCTTCTCTGTATACAGACCCCAGACCCCCATTTATACAGACCTTAGACTAGACCACGTTCTATACAGGTGAAAGAACAGACCCCCATTTATACAGACCCCCATCTATACAAATCTGAGAACATACCCCTCATTTATACAAACCTGAGTCCAGACCCTATACAGACCATGTAACCCCCTTATACAAACCTCCACCTCCCGCTGTTCTACAACCTCCATCTGTACAGATCCTACATCACATGTGGTTACTCTTTCCTCATTCTTACATGTCTCTTCACCCCCTGGTGCTGCTGTACGCAATGTCATGATGTTGAGCGCAACAGCGCTAGGAGTAAAGAAGAGAGATGGAAAGAGAATTTAAAGACCCAGCATCAGGTGTGTTGCCTTCTTTTTCAAGAGTCCCAAAGATCACCATGGCGGGTCCCTGTAGTAAACAGTCCTCTACCATGCCTGCTGTCCTAGGGCTTATCAGCCTGGGATTCATAGCAGCGGCCACAGCGGTAGTTATGCCTCTGTAGAACATGTGTCTGAGAATAGAGAGCACTGTGCCCCATTGTCTGTTGGGGGATAATGGTTTGGCAATTTATTGTAACATGTTTTATCCTTTCTTCAACTATAGGATAAGTGTTGCCAGATGTATCTTGCAGATGCTCATCTCTATGGCAATAAACATGCATGCTCTATCATCACATTTCTCTTAGCAGCACAGGCAGGAGAATGGAGCTGTGAGGTGGTGCATAGCAATTATCACCCAGCTTTTCAAAATTTAAGATGCAGGGGTATACACAGATCTCATAGGGCTCCATAGGAAAACTTAGTATGGGCCCCCCTGCCCCACCCAGTTTCCCAGTACACATACATCAATCACTCCCAGGCAACTCAGAACTCAAAGTGCATTGCCCCAGATTTCTGACGAATTTTCAATTTATTTTTTATTAAGCCTAAGAAATAATAATAACAAATTGTAATACAATATTTGCCCATGGCCTCACCCATTTTATTTGACTTCTATGTTGGAAAAAGTAGAACAGGTGCTTCATAAATATGGCGTTTGTTCTAAACACCATACTTCGCAATGTATTTACACAAGACAACCCCCGTATTGTCCTAAATCACTGCTTCGCTTCAGGTAGTATATTACTAAGCTGACTGCCTGCAGCCACCACTAGGGGGAGCTCAATGCATAGGAATTTATATATGCAGTTAAAAATGACTGCAGTGGAAGCTGTAATAATCACCATCCACTGAGCTCCCCCTAGTGGCGGGCTGCATGAAAATGCAGTGTTTTCATGTTGGAAACAGAAGAAGGAGTTCAAGCTGGTAACAGTTGAATGGTCTGCCTCCAATGAAGGTATGCCACTGTTCACATGGACTACCAGTCCTTGAAGACCAATGTATATATTCCTTATGTCCATATTCCAGCATCTGTACTAGAAAGCCACATTATTTCCCCCTTCACTCCAGGGGTCTCATCCCTCATCCAAACTGGACGTGTTTATCAAAATCTCGTGCCAACAGTAGTCACTTCTGCTGTGGGGTGGGGAACACAAGAGCATGAGGACTTCCCTGCGATACTGAGCTGCCGATGGGCATCCTATCTTATTACACAGACCCAATTGGTCCTTTATAAAAAGCACATGTGCACTGCGTACGTGAGCTCCGTGAGATAGGAATCCGCTCACTTTATTACAACTTTTTCTTGTGAAAAGGACTATCCAGGGTACGAGCAGATCCAGTATGAGAACAGTAGATATCTGCTTTATATATAGATGTAGCAGTGCTAGTTGTGTCATCAGCTAATCTAGAAGGTTTTCTGCAGTCCTAGGTGGACTGTAATATCACCGCGAGTTGTGCCCAATTGCAAAATCAGCTGTTTCTCCAGCATATGTAACATAGGGTTAATGAGCGCCTGTACATTACCATTCACTATTATTAGATGTGACATTCCTGCGGTTTTATAAAGGTATCTGGCTCTCATCTGTGATTTCTAGTACTGTGTAATTTATTGTACAGTATTCTATGTTGGAAGTAATTATTTAACCTTTTCCCAACCTCCAATTGACTATACAATGATCCCTCAAGATGCAATGGCCTCAGGATACAATATTTTCACCCAGGGGCAGACACAGACAGCAGAGGCCCCCTGTGCAAAGATTGTGCCCCCCCACCCAATGCCAAATTCTCAACTTAAAGAAGAACTCCTCTCAAAAATATTTATTCCATGTCCTGCTAGAAATGTACATGATGTAATCTGTAGTGAATGTCATTTTCTTACCAGTGGCTGTATTTGTGAGTTATATCTCCCTGATGTTTTTCATCTGTGTCATGTGACCAGCAATCAGACTCACACAGCATCTTATGTGTGGACAGGAAGTCTATTTCTCTATGTATTCCTATGGGAGCCTCACTTTCAGTCTCATAGGAATGAATAGAGAAGTAACTGGCTTCCTGTCCTGGGTCAGTTGGAGGTCAGGGAGTTGGTCACATGACCCAGCTACAATTAGAAGAGAGGGGATAACTCATAAATACAGTTATTTTTGCGGGAGTTCTTCTTTAACCTATTCCCTCCTAACATTACATACATCAATAGAAAACATAGGGTGAGGCTACTTTCACACCTGAAGCACTACGATCGGGCTGGACAAACCACAGCATGCAGAGGTTTGTGTCTCGCTGATTCTCAGCATTTTTGCCAGATTGTGGCCAGATCTTTGCTGGATCCCATTATAGTTAATGGGACCAGCAGGCATTCTGCATTCAGCAGTGCCGGAGCCGGTGAATTCCAGCAGGCTGTTCTCTGCTAGAACAGCCTGCCAGAATCACTAACGCAGATGTGAAGGTAGCCTAATACAGCGCCTCATACCTCTTACATCCAGTGACGTCTCCTTAGATGTAGACGTTATCTGTCCTCATCTTCTCCTTTCAGACCAGACCACCATGATGATCTCTGCTGAGTTTCACAGAACAGACATATTAGTTTCCTACTTTTCCATCATCCTCTCACCTTCTGAACACCCCATCCTGCCATCTCTAATACTGAGACGCTCTATTACCACACAGATAGCGCCCCTTCAGTAATTATTGGCACAGAGTGTCCTAAAAAACTGCACCCAGGAAACTGTGTCCCCACACTAATAGTGTAAACATAAAGTCCCCAAAAAATAATGATACAACAAATGCCCTGTTGTGTGGCAGTAAAAAATACCTCCTCTTAGTGCCCTCCGTGGAGCCAATGTCCCTATAGTGCCCTCATAATGTGTGCCAATGCCCTTATTGTGTGCCCAAAAAAAATCCTCTTTGTGGCCCCAATTAAGTTAAGGTCCCCATAGCACCCCATAATTTGCACCAGTAAAGAATACTCTTTATAAAGTGCCCCCATAGTGCTCCTCCCCGTCCCATGATGCATGACATAATGTGCCAGTATAAAATGCCCCTATAGAGTGCCACAAGTAGATGCCCCGATAATGCTCCTCTCCCCCCTTCCCCATAGTGCCCCCATAATGTGTGCAAGTATAAAATGCCCGTATATAATGCCCTCCAGTAGATGCCCTCATAGTGCTCCTTTCCCTCCATGTGTGCCAGTATATAATGCCCCCTTGTAGATGCCCCCATAGTGGCATTATATAATGCCCCCTTGTAGATTCCCCCATAGTGCCAGTATATAATGCCCCCTTTCTGGATGCCCCCATAGTGCTCCTTTCCCCAATGTGTGCCAGTAAATGCCCCCTAATACATAAAAATGCCCCCTCCATACTGGGCAAAAGCGTAGGGTTAATAAAAAAAACAAAAAAACAATTATACTTACCTCCATGAGCCTGTCAGCGATGCGATGCAGGCCTCTTCCGGCCTGTGTCCCGCGCTGTTCGGCTCAGGCGGCGCAATGACGTCATCGCGCCGACTGAGCCGGCCTCTGATAGGCTGCAGGCACTAATATTGTAACTTGAGGGACCACTGTATACGTCCGAGCAGTCGGCATATATCTCTGTTTCTGAATGTCCTTGCAGAGATCGCAGCGGCACATTAATCGCTATGTATAGAGATCAGAAAGCGGCGCTGTGGTCCCAGTGGTCAGACCCAGATCAGCTCTGCAGCGAGCACAACCTCCCTGGTGGCTGTATTCCCCTGTAACTGGGGATAATATATCAGCACCAGTTACAGGAGAAATCACCAATAAAAAAAAAGTAATGTTAATTGTATGAACTTATGGAGAAGCACAAAGTGTAAAAAAAAAAAAAAAAAAGAAAGTATTAAAAAATGCTACCACACACCACACCGCAGCTTCTGGCCCACCTCTGGCGACCATAACCCATACATCCATTATTTTTTTTGTATTTCTCTGGTTATAAAAAATAAAACCATGTATGACCGAAAAAAGACGCAGACGTTATTTATATAACCAAACGGAAGAAAAAAGCTATGGCTTTCAAAGATGAATGTACTAAAAAAATCTGAAAATGTGCCTGTTCAGGAAGGGAGTAAATGGTCTGGAAAATGCTCTGTCAGTGCCATGATGCAAGAAGACACAAGAAGAGATACATATGAAAGCTCTAAGGGATGACATGATACTTGAGACGACATATCTGACATTGGACAAAGGGCAGCTGGCCATTGACCTATGTCCCTGGGGACAGCCAGACTGTAACCCAACACCTTCTGTAAGAGGAAACAGAGATGAAATGGGTTAAGGTTCCCCTGTAAATTCCTTTGCTTCTAATGGGACACGTGGTGTCTGGTGACTCCTTCTCTTCATAGAAATAATGGCACTGTTCTTACTAGTGCCATGACCAGCAGCTTAACTAGAAATGACTGGGCCCCACAATGGGGGTCCCCCCCAGCAACTTATTCGCAATGCTCAGTCCTGTGGTTAGTCAGACGAGGCCCGACAGCCTCTCCATCTATTTCCTACAGTGTCACTGTATATAATGTCATTGTATAAGGGCTCATGCATACGAACGTTCTGTTTTTTTTGCAGATCATATACGGAACCATTCACATGACCGTATGTGTTTTGCGATCCGCAACTTACGGATCCGCAAAAAAAAAACGGATGGAATCCATTTTTCCATTTTTTTGCGGATCCATTGTAACAATGCCTATCCTTGTCAGCAAAATGGACAAGAATAGGACATGTTCTATCTTTTTTGCGGAACGGAAATACGGACATACGGAAATGGAATGTACACGGAGTACCTTCCGTTTTTTTTTTGCGGACCCATTGAAATGAATGGTTCCGCATACGATCTATTTTGATAGTTCTTCTATTCCTGAAGGGCAATAGTCCACATTTACTAATGTCATTGTGCCTAGAATTTGGCTTAGAATGTGCCAAAATTTGGCGCAGTTTGGCACATCTTGGTTTTTAGACCTATTTATGAACCAAATCCATGAAGAACATTAATCTACCGCACTTAGTCTGCACCATATCTTAGTGAAAAATGAGGTGTGGCCTCATGTGCCAAAATTTTGGTGCAAAGCCAACCGATAAGGGTTACCAGTGTGGATGTTGATGGGGATGATAGTCCCAAATTGATAAGACCATGGGTCACGTGACCTGAGTCATTGGCAAATTGGGGTAAGGGTGCCAACAAGCCACTCTTCATTGGCTAGGGGCATGGGTAGGGCCAAGGAAAGCCTTAGCACGAGTCTTCCCTGATCCGTACAAGCAAGCAGGTAAGAGTTTCACCCAAAGGAAATTCTGGCCATGTTGTCCTACCCTGAGATCATTGAGTTGCATGGTCTACATAGGGATGACTATATAGTGGGGGTGGAAGTGTAAGCAGCTGAGTGTGACGTTTACATGTCAGTGTTGAATCCTCTGGCATTCCATTGACTTCTGACCAATACGTGATCATATCAGAACTGTCATGTGTAGTGTCTATAATGGTCCATCCTGGAGAACCAGCTCCTCACTTTGCATACGTTGGCCAAACATAACTACATGCCAGTAATTGTACACACATGTGTCTGGCAACACTATATACTAAAGGCAAATGTCAGATCAGTCATTACAGGATCCATTGTTGTCACCACCAGATGTTCAAGGGTCACAAATCATGGGACTGAACTACAATGTAGTAATAAGTCCAGCCTGGAAAAGTTTTCTTTAAATGCTTAAGCTTGCTGGAATTTATTGCTGACATTCCCATCGTAATGTGCAATTTCAGGGGACATTGCCAGGGATAGCGCTGTGTCAACCCATGTGGGTACACAACCTCCACTGCCAGGGCTTTAGTCACATGAGGAAAGTCTCAGATGTTTGGTCCTAGTGTTGCAAGATGCTTCTCTGCTAATGAGGGCGTATGAAGCAGAGTGGACTCCAGAAAGAGGTGGATATACATTAGCAGGAGCACCTACCTGAAACTTCTGTAGGACCTGCAGAAAGGCAGCTTAGGTTGGGCAAATACTTTCTTTGTTGCAAACCTGAACACCTATTATAAACTATGATACTGTGTTACTATGTTACCTCATACCTCTGTTTTACAGGAAAAGGTATGAGGGTCTTGAAGACCTTCCTGTGCCACAAGTTGGGAAGGGGGAAGCAAAATTTGCCAATGTTGTACACCATAATGTATATTCCTGACCCCGACTTTGACACTTGACAGTTAATTGTCCAATATAATTGAGATTGTCTTCTGCTGGACCTTTGGGGCCCATTATTTTGTCAGGGATGGGCTCAGTAATAAATCATATGGTAATTTGGAGGGCGAGTCTAACCCATACCAGAGAAGGTGGAGGAATCCAACAGCCAAGGTCTAGGATGGATGGATGATAGAGATAGATTAGATAGATAGATAGATAGATAGATAGATAGATAGATAGATAGATAGATCTAGTTTGTTATGTCTCCTAACATTACACCATCATGTATACACAGTATGAAAGATTTTATAATATTATAGAGATAGATGACTGACGCAATGACCGTGACTGGACCGCTCCTCTACTGTGACATCTATTATATACAACTTTCATATGTCAGCATGGAAAGAGATCATGGATGTCAGAGAATGCATGAGAGTTTCTGGAAATCTGGAAAAGAAAAAAGCGGAAGTGATGAAGCTCACAGAAGATAAACAGATTTTGGACATGTTCTCCAACAGCTGCCTTCCCTCATCTCTCCACTGCTCCCTTGGGCTCCTGGACAAAGCGGTGACTGGGTGACAGGGACACATTCCACCACAGAGCGGTTGCTATGTATACTCCTTTGCTTGCTCTGTGACTCATATCTGCAACTGGAGGTGAGCGAACACGTCCAGGGCATTATCTATAGGTAACTGGGCAGAGTGATGTGACCAATGTTCTCCTAGACCTTCTGACAGACTGCAGAGTTAGAGGCCATCATCAGAAGAAACTTTATGTCTTCCTACTTTCCCACTGGCTGGATGATGTCATTCCCCAAAGGCTTTATTACAGTGAAATCCTACACTTGACAGACAAGAGGGATGATGAGGGCAGTGAGGCTCGTATACCACCACTGCTTTTGCAGTGAATCACAGTGATAATTCACGGATATTTTACCACTTCTTAAAGGAGTCTCCAGGGTGAATATAATTATAACAAATCTAACTGAGCGCCGAACATGCCCCTGCCTTGGGCAAGACAAGAGTTTGCATTTGCTACTGTCTTATAAGGGTGTACAGTACATAACATAGGCAACCCATGCAGCTGCTTTAGGGCCCTTGGAAAGACGTTACATACGCTTTGCTACCTGGATACAAAAAACTATGTAGGACTCTTAAAAGGTATTGTATTTTTGCAAATGCATGGGGAATTAGCGTAAAGGGGTTATCCAACCCCTATAATGACTCCCCCCCCCCAATCCCCGGCCCATCATATAGGTTACATATACCGCCCTCTGGCACATGCGTCCTGATGCCTTCACGGCCGCCACTGCATCTCCGAGTTGCGCGGATCAAAACATCTGTCGAAACCTCCCTAGCACTGCGGGTGACGAGATGCAGTGGTGGCAGTGCAGGCATCAGGAGCGACGCAGATGGCAGGGAGCTGGGTAAGTGTGACCTATATGAGGAGGACGGGGATTGGGGGTGTCATTATCGGGTTGGATAACCCCTTTAAAGGAGTTGTCTCACTTCAGCATATGACATTTATTATGTAGATAAAGTTGATTCAAGCCACTTACTAATGTATTTTTATTATCCATGTTGCTTATTTTGCTGGCTGGATTCATTTTTCCATCATTTATACGTTGCTTGTTTCCATGGTTACGACCACCCTTCAATCCAGCAGTGGTGGCCGTGCTTATACACTATAGAAAAAAAGCACTGGCCTCTCTGGTGGTCGTGATCATAGGAGCACACATAGGCCAGTGCTTCTTCCTATAGTGCGCAAGCATGGCCACCAATGTTGATGATGAATACCATTTGCTGAAGTGAGACAACTCCTTTGAGGAGGAGCTGTCACCTATTCTGAAATGTCTGATTCAGTAACTACTTGCATTCCCCATGTAATAACAATTGTGGAACATCTATTCTTATGACTCTATGTCGACACGTACCTCTATTATTCCTACTAGAAGTTATAAATGATTAGTGTTACCAGTTTGGGGGGGGGGGGGGTGTCCCTGCACAGTCTGACACTGGCAGCACTGATTTGATGACCAATCCTGGGGATGGTTCGTCAATATAAAACAGTCTGAAAAACTCTTTAAAGGGAGTCTTTCACCTATTTTTCACCTATATAACTAAGAGCACTGCCCCACAGAAGATTGCAGACACATCCCAGACATATCTGTGTGCACTGTGTGTCTGTATTACATGTCACATCCCAGACATACCTGTGTGCACTGTGTGTCTGTATTACATGTCACATCCCAGACATACCTGTGTGCACTGTGTGTGTGTATTACATGTCACATCCCAGACATACCTGTGTGCACTGTGTGTCTGTATTACATGTCACATCCCAGACATACCTGTGTGCACTGTGTGTCTGTATTACATGTCACATCCCAGACATACCTGTGTGCACTGTGTGTCTGTATTACATGTCCAGGAAAAGCACTTTTATTCTGCAGGAAAACAGCTCCCAAGTGCCCAGCTCTTCTGCTGCAAGTGCCCAAAGCAAACCAGACTGAAGAGGAGAGGGCTGCTTTAGCTGCTTGTATTTTGTGATTGGTAGCAGATAGAAAAATGGTTCTGACCTTTTTTGAAAGCCAAGCTTTCAAATGATACCAAAATCACAGCAGAAGATATAGCTGTTAGAAATCCAGTCAGGAGAGAAAGCTGTTTTTAGTTTCACTTTCAGTTGGGAGCTGTTTTCCAGCAGAATAAAAGTGCTTTTCCTGGACATGGAATACAGACACACAGTGCACACAGGTATGTCTGGGATGTGACATGTAATACAGACACACAGTGCACACAGGTATGTCTGGGATGTGACATGTAATACAGACACACAGTGCACACAGGTATGTCTGGGATGTGACATGTAATACAGACACACAGTGCACACAGGTATGTCTGGGATGTGACATGTAATACAGACACACAGTGCACACAGGTATGTCTGGGATGTGACATGTAATACACACACACAGTGCACACAGGTATGTCTGGGATGTGACATGTAATACAGACACACAGTGCACATAGGTATGTCTGGGATGTGACATGTAATACAGACACACAGTGCACACAGGTATGTCTGGGATGTGACATGTAATACAGACACACAGTGCACACAGGTATGTCTGGGATGTGACATGTAATACAGACACAGAGTGCACACAGGTATGTCTGGGATGTGTCTGCAATCTTCTGTGGGGCAAAGCAGGTGAAAGACTCCCAACAGCAAATGGTGTCTGAGATCACTGTTTGGTCAAACCTCTCCCTCTATTATGTCCAAAGATCCTTATAGTGAGGACAATATATATAGGGAATACGCAAATAATAAATGATAAACCCAACCCCATTACAGGTCACCCTCTCCCCCAAATAAACCACGCCCTCTTAAAGTGATGAATTAAAAAATGTTCAAATGTTGGCAACTTTGCAAGACCCTGGTGCTGTAAGGCAGGGAAAACCTAATTCCCAGATGCTGTAGTTATCTCAGTAGGGTCTGTTCTACCAAGGTAGCTGCAATGGCACCAGTAAAAAGAAGGATATCAGCTTAGGTTAGTCCATGAGTGACCTGAAACAGCTCACAAGCACTACAAAGCCTTCTGTTCAAGGATTGTAGGCCTCATTCTGAATTTCTCAATGATGCCCCCTGTGTAGCCCCTAAATGTACCGGACAGGTGGGCCCTGTAGGAAAAAGCAAGTCATAGGGGACCACAAACACTTCACATTGTACTTCTGGCTTATAGCTTTCTTGAAGGATCATTGCTCGTTTTCTTGAATAGTTTCTACAGATGTGCAGCAGAAAGGAACATGTCTCATGTTTGGCAGCTGTAGGGCTAATCTGGCTCAGAAGTTTTCCTGGCAGTGGTCAAAGCAGCCACTGAGGACACGCTGCTGAACTAAAATGGCAAAGGTTACGGTCATTGCCATAGCCGTCCTCATCCATAGCCGTCCATGACTGTACAGGAATGCTGTAACTGCATGGAAATTGCTCATCTCTCCCTATGATTTGTATAATTTATGGAGGAGCAATGACGAACATCTGGAAACATTTCAGAGAACATGGAATGAGAAACTTCCTCACACTCAATGAGAACAGCGGCTGGACTCGATCCTGAAGCTGACGTTGCCACCTAGTGGACACTTCAATAACAACATGGAAAACTATGGGTGTTACTGTAGGGTATGACCCCTCTTCTGGTGGCTAACTGTCTAATTAAGGTTAGTTTCACACTAGCATTTGACAGACTGGTTCTGGCATTGCCGGGGACATCCGTCCGCCACCCGGCAACTATGCTGAGAATCGGCTGGACTAAAACCGCTGCGGATCAGAACCGCTGGAACAACCTGCTTGAGATGTCAAGCGCTAGTGTGAACTAGCGCAGCATTAGAATTTTGCATGTGCTGCTGTGAGTATGGCACTGTTGTAATTACTTTATTATTTGTGTTTGCAGACTGCTGTTGTATTGTTTGTTTTTGCTTTTATATTGAGAACATCATTTAAACAGCATGTGTCAACAAGATAAACCCTACTGAGTCAGGGATAATATCTGGTAGGGTTAATCCTGCTGATTAAAATGATACCAGTCTTGTGAAAATTGGCTGCAGTGTTCCAGAGAAAAAAGACCTACATTGGTGTATATAAGCCCTTAGAGGAGGAAATGAGAGGAAGCTGCCCCATGTGCTCCACTCCTTACAGGACTGGACCAAAGATCCAGAGAATGACCGTCTCTGAGGATTATTTGCTTAGAGAAAGACCTCACCGTTTCTACAGTAGTCTACAAAGAGATAAAGGAAAGAGCCATGAAGGTCCAGAATCTGCATGACCAAGCATAGGAGTAAAAAAAAAACAAAAAACTTGGGGCCAGTCAGCACATCCAGGTATGCAGGTGCACATCACATGGCTGCAAATAGAAAAGTAAAACATAAAAAAATGCAACAGCACTCTGCAAACACAGACAATAAAATGAGTACATATAAGGCTTCATTCACACGACCGTATGTGTTTTGCGGTCCGCAAATTGCGGATCCGCAAAAAAAACGGATGACGTTCCGTATGGCATCCGTGTTTCCGTTTTTTTTGCGGATCCATTGTAACAATGCCTATCCTTGTCAGCAAAACGGACAAGAATAGGACATGTTCTATCTTTTTTGCGGAACGGAAATACGGACATACGGAAACGGAATACACACGGAGTACCTTCCTTTTTTTTGCGGACCCATTGAAATGAATGGTTCCGCATACGGTCCGCAAAAAAACGTAACGGACACGGAAACAAAATACGGTCGTGTGAATGAAGCCTAATACTGCCATACTCACTATCTACACCAGGGATCTCAAACTCGCGGCCCTCCAGCTGTTGCTAAACTACAACTCCCAGCATGCCCCAATAGCTGTAGGCTCTCCTGGCATGATGGAAGTTGTAGTTTTACAACAGCTGGATGGCCGCGAGTTTGAGATCTCTGATCTACACGATACTGGCGCTACATTGTAAATGTGAGATTCTTGGCAAATAATTTTGCACAAAAATTATCTGTGCCCGTCTGCCCTACATCAAGGCGATCTCTTTAAGACGGGAACCTAACACTAAACGCCATAGTCACTAAGTGCCATAGCAGCCTTAACTACAGAGGATGCAGGCTCCACACGCATGCTAAGCCGACATTATATTGTACCTCTTATGGTGCCAAAATGGCCTCCACTGATTTCAGGGAATGCAGGCTCCACATGCACGCCGAGCCCACACAATATGATACCTCCTTGGTGCCACACTGACCTCTGTTACGCTCAGGGAATGCAGGTGCCACACAATGCTGAGCCCACTCTGTATTCCACCTCTCCTGGAGGCCAGTCGCTGTTTAGACTGTACAATCTGCTGTCCAGAAACAATGATTGATGCACCTGCATGAATGACAGGATCACCCGATGAACGACAGGATCAACTCATGAATGAGAGTTTTGCTCATTCATTGGATGATCGGCAGCACATTAAGACTGTCTGGAATGAGCATTCACAGTAACGTTCACTCCTGATAATCTGCCTGATATTGTGGCAGTGTAAATCCACTTTATGGTATTTACTGATCAAAGCTGATAGACTTTACTGCTGTGAGAGGGACATAGCTGATACACCCTTCACACATGGACATGGTTTGGCCCACTGTATCTTTAACTCTGTATGCCTCAGTTGGAAATGACAGCCATCATTGCAAGAATAATATTACCCACCATGGTTTCTGCAGAAAGAAAGTTCGGAAAAATAGAGAGGAAAGTACTATAACCCTCATCCTTGCTCAGATCTGTACATTGATATCTGGGAGGATTTGCACTGTGAATTATTTGGAACGTTGTTTTGATACTGTTGGATGTACTACAACTCCCATTCTGCACTTTAGTAAAGAGAGACTATTTTCTACAAATGGCCTGGTTAGTGACCCCAGCTTCATACTCCGGCCACTGCACCTACATCTCCTGCCGCACCTGCACCAAAACACAACACCAATGCCACCCCAACTACCATCTGGTAGGAGCCACAACATCAGAGTGTGCCCTGAGAGAAAAAAGGTATATTTTTAAATATAACCGCCAACATTTTTAGGCTCCATTCACACGTCCGTATTTGTGCACATCCTGGAAAACGGTCAGTTTTTTGCGGATCCGTTGTTCCGCAAAAAACTCCGTTTTTCCAGGACATCCGTTCCGTTTTTACGTAAAAAACGGAAAGGATGTATCCATATGTCATCCGTTTTTTGCTGATCCGCAAAAAACGGAAGGATGAATAACATCTGTACTTTTTTTTTTCTCCCCTCCTGGAACGGAATCCGCAAATACGGATGACATGCGGATGCCTTTCCGCATGTCTTCCGCATTTTTTGCGGATCCATAGACTTTCATTGTGCTACGGACCGCAATTCGGGAGAAAAGTAGGACAGGAGGATTTATTTATGCGGATCCGCATAACGGAACGGAACAACGGATGCGGAGTGCTGTCCGCATTTTTTCAGGACCCATTGAAATGAATGGATCCACATACTATCTGCATTTTTCATCCGAAATTGCGGAACGGACGCGGATAGGATGCGGATCAAAAATCAGGATGTGTGAATGGGGCCTTAAGGTGTTGACATGCCCCTTTATGAATGCTCCACTCCTTCCTCACATGTGTCCCATCTCTTACATATTCACCACAAATAACCTACACGGCTCATAACCAATATTTAACCCAGATAGCTAAGTTGATACTAGTAAAACATAACTTTTATTTCATCTACCAATAAAATAGTGAGTCAAAACAGGAATTAAAATTCGCTGCCAACTACATACTGTGTGTGAAAATGTCCTGAATATTCGGTGTCTGGCAGTGCAGGTGTGCACTATGCCGTTAACTGCCTATACATACTACAGAGGTTTAATAGTGATTAGTTCCACTCACTAACTCACTATGGAACTCTAGGGTCCCTATCCTCAATGTTGAATATGCATGAATTTATCACCAAAACTACACACTTTCAGTATGGCTGGCAGAATCTAAAACCTAAAACCTAAAACATGTTTCACCAGTGACAACTGGCTTCTTCAGGGGTTTGGGCAGAGATCTCATCTCTAGTATGTATAGGCAGTGACAGGGATAGTGCACACCTGCACTGCCAGACACCGAATATTCAGGACATTTTCACACAGTTAGGCCCCATTCACATGACCGTATGCAATAATGCAGACCCGCAATAATACGGGGGCCGCCCGATGTGTGTACCGCACGCTCGGAACACACGCCGGGCGGCCCCATTCAAAATGCCTATACTTGTCCGTGCGTGTGGACAAGTATAGGACATGCTTCATCAGAGCCGCGGCACGGAGCTAGCTCCATGCGGCGGCTCCCCGCTCCATACGCTCCATAGAGGTGAATGGGGCTGCATCTATTCCGCAATATTGCGGAATAGATACGGCCCCATTCACACGGTCATGTGAATGGGGCCTTACGGTATGTAGTTGGCAGAGAATTTTAATTCCTGTTTTGACTCACTATTTTATTGATGGATGAAATAAAAGTTATGTTTTACTAGTATCAACTTAGCTATGTGGGTTAAATATTGGTTATGAGCCGTGTAGGCTATTTGTGGTGAATATGGATTAAAGGCCATTACCCAGATAGAGTCCCATTTTGTTGTGTGTACCATCCCTTACATTATGCGCCCCCCCGAGCAGGTTCACATAGTATCCCAATCCCAATTCTAATGCAGTTAGAACTAATGGAGGGCTGCGTTCTAGAAAAAAGCAATGGTCCATGAGCTGTGAGGGAAATTTGCTTCCAGGAGTCCCGGACATCTCCGCTTTTTCCAGAAGACAGCACGTTTGACTGCAGTGCCTCAGAATCACCTCTAGGTGGTGATCTGCCCTTCGCCATGTAGTACTATATGTATGGTAATGTGAAGGTTGACCACTTCCAGTCAAGAACACATATGTAGCATCTCTCAGGGTGGTCAATGACATACAAGGGACATTGATTTGAGCCCATTATCCAAAATAGAAAATAGTGTAACAGGAAAACTTTACAAGAATATAACGTCCCACTTATATACCCAATTATATTCACATTATAGGATTTAACTCTGGTCTGGTATACATAGTGCACCAAGGATAAACCCAACATCCCCAACATCAACTACCCTTGGATGGATAGATCCTGTAGTACCAGGTCTGTCCAGCAGGTGGCTATGCTACAGAAGAAGAAAATTAATGCTGAATCTTTTATTTCAGGGGGCAGACATGGGCATTTGCTCAGAAATCAATATTACCAGAAAACCGCTTTAAAATACTGTAGTGATTATTTTATATTTTCACACTGGTTATATCACCCGAGGGAGAATTTCTAAAATTAGTGGTTTTACCTCCAAATAAACTAAAATCTTGTCTTCAGTAAATACAGTTATAAATGCTTGTGGTGCTATCAGGCATAAATCTGCATTTCCAGCCATAAAAAGTAATACAGTGATATCCCTTTAATTCAGCATCTAAAAAGTGTGTTACTCCAGTGTTAATCTTGCGCAGCCGTTAGGCTTGAGTGAACACGCTTATTTTAAAAACTTTGTTAAGAATATGAGCTCCGTCCTACTGTAAAATGTATGGCCTCCACGGAGATCTTTCCTAAGTTTCAGTAAATATTGCTGGATTTGCTTAGTCTTGCCTCTATCACGTGTCACTTCATTTATTTACATAAATTACCATATCAAGATACGAAGCTGAACTCGGATTGGTGCCTCGTTAATGAGGCACAAATCCGAGTTCAGCTTCATATTTTGATACGAGGTTCTAAACCCGATTCGCTCAACCCTAGCAGGACAGAAGCAGAAGACTGGGCAGAGAGAAGAAAGTTCCTCAATTTGAAAACATAGTTGCAAATCTTGGGTTGATTTTATATAGATTTGGATAATTCAGAATATTTGATAATCCACATCTATTAGATCCCATTTTGATCATAGAAAGGGACTCTCATAAGGATACTGCACCCTGAAAATCCTTAGGACAAAAATTGGAAAGTGAACAAGAGTCACAAAAATAGGTAAGTGCCGGCTGCTGGCCACCACCACGTGGACGCTTCTACGCCATTATGGGTGGCATCTTTGACATGGAAAAAATTATTTTAACATGTTAGTGGTTACATTAAGCAAAAAAAAAAAAAGTTGCATTAAAGAGGTTTTCTGGTAATAATCATTTTTAAGCAAATGTATGCCGCCTTGCCTCCTGAAATAGAAGAACCCATACTTACCTGCTCCACGCCACTCCTGTCCTTCACTTTCTCCATCTTCTGGTCCCTGCACCGTTTACATCCAGTCCGGGTCAGACTGGCCCACCAGAGTACCAGAGGAGCATGCCCGTTTGACATTTCGATTTCACACAACCACATGTTGATGGCGAGTGATGATGATTATACATACTGATGTGTAATCAAAACTGAACCATTTTGGTCAGGTCTGCCGCAGTGCTGTACATAGAGAAGTAAGGGCCCCATAGCAAGGATCAGACCAGGCCCCCCACACAGGACAGAAGGGTTTTCGCCTAAACCCTTTTCAATGACCCTTGGGCCATTTTTCCACTGCTTCATTTGCTAAAAGTTGTTCCTTTAGACCAAGTTTTCACCTCCAGTAGAGGAGGAGATAACACCAACTAAGACTGGGCCCCCTCTCGCCCTGGGCCCCATAGCAGTCGTATGGTCTGCCGCTATGGTAGTTACACCCCTGCTCTGCTGGATCTCAAAACCTGAAACCAAAACGCATCTGTGAAAGTAGCCTTATTGAGTATTTAAAAAAACACAGTGGAGTGGAGACAGATATGACACTGACGTGACCCCCTACTGCTGATGAGGGACACCCCATTAGTGGTTTAGGGAACAGTACAGAGAGGATACACCAGGCATGACACTTGTTCCTTAGTGTGTTGTACATGTCTCCTTCACATGATCACAACTGATATTTTTCTCAGACTTTTGGATCATGTTTGGAATGCAAACTGAGAGCTTCCCAAACCCCATCCAGGCCTCCAAGTACTGAATGTTTGTAAGGACTTGGCTTCTCTGCCCCGGGAGAGATATTCATGGAATGAAATGTTTTCAATCTATTCATCTCATCAGTACGGCAGATGATAATTGTTGATTAGTGGATTGCTAATCTGTTCAGGAGCATCAAGACATTAAAGAGGTCCTCCAGGATTACGTGGCTACTGTGTGTGTGTAACAATATCATGACAATCACCCAATGACTTTCAAAGGAGTTCATGACGGATCTGTCTTGGCTACGTTAAAGATAATACAACTGGATCCGTTCATATCGGATGCAGACAGTTGTATTATCAGTAACTGAAGCGGTTTTGCTGATCCATGATGGATGCAGCAAAAACACTAGTGTGAAAGTAGCCCCTCCTTAAAGCATTCCTCCAGTCATTGGCTCAAAAATGATATGTAAGTCACTACCTACAGGATTTGAAGGTAGAAAAGGAATCCAGAGTGTTAAATAAAAATAAATCCTTTATTGTGATAAATTGCAGTAAAAAACACATGTCCTCGCTGTAACTAACGCGTTTTGACCAAATGGTCAATTCATTATTTAATAATAATTAATTAGTCCATATCTGTGCTGATTGTGTGCACACTATATCAGCAGGGTACGTGTATGTATATTTGGTCTATGATTAAGACCGTTTGTCGGTCAAAACGCACCAGGTGACAGCGGGGACGTGCGTTTTATGATAATAAAGGATTGATTTTTATTTATAACACGCTGGATTTCTTTTCTGCCTTCAATTCGTTTATTGCCAAGAACGTGAACAAGCCTTGAATCCGTGCAGTGACCATCTTGATGACTCCAAAATCTGGTGTTGGATTACATTTTCTGTATACAAAGTGATTTATCTCACCGCAGAGATTACACAGGGAGATGTGCCGCTGATAGTCGTCATCTTTCCTCCTGATGACAGCTGCCCAGCCCAGTTAATATACTTACCCCACTCCCTGCGCTGCCGCTGATACTTCTCCTTGTACACGGATGAAAACATCTGGTGTCAGGGAGGGGAGGGGGGCCGCAGCCAATGGCAGGAGGTAGGGCTGGGCGATTAATCGAATTAATTCGATTAATTCGCCAATTGAAAGCCTCACGATTTTATTTTTTAGGAAAACCGTGAACTCGATTTTCCTAAAATGGCGTCCGCCAGATTAAAAAAAAAAATAAAATCTCTCACCTGTCCTGCGCCGCGGCTCCGCGGTTCCGGCGCTCCTCTTCTTCTCCGGGGCCTGCGCTGCACTGTCCTGACCGTGACAGTGCAGCGCCGGGAGAAGAAGACTGAGGAGCGCCGGACCTGGAGCGGAGCAACGGCGCAGGACAGGTAAGGGATTTTTTTATTTTATGCTTATGGTGGCCTTGTGGGCTGTTCTGAGGGCTGAAGGGGGCACTACTGTGGGCTAATCTGAGGTCTCAAGGGGAAACTACTGTGGGCTGCTAGGCTGGGCTGATCTGAGGTCTGAAGGGGGCACTACTGTGGGCTAATCTGAGGTCTGAAGGGGGCACTACTGTGGGCTAATCTGAGGTCTGCACTAGGGGGATCTGAGGTCTACTACTGTGGGCTGATCTGAGGTCTGAAGGGGGCACTTATGTGGGCTGATCTGAGGTCTGGGGGCACTACTGTGGGCTGATCTGAGGTCTGATGGGGGCACACTGGGCTGATGTGGGGTCTGATGGGGCACAATGGGCTGATCTGAGGTCTGATGGGGCACAATGGGCTGATGTGGGGTCTGATGGGGCACAATGGGCTGATCTGAGGTCTGATGGGGCACAATGGGCTGATGTGGGGTCTGATGGGGCACAATGGGCTGATGTGGGGTCTGATGGGGCACAATGGGCTGATCTGAGGTCTGATGGGGGCACAATGGGCTGATGTGGGTCTGATGGGGCGCAATGGGCTGATGTGGGGTCTGATGGGGTGGGCTGAATGTGGGGCTGATGAGGGCACAATGGGCTGATGTGGGGTCTGATGAGGGCACAATGGGCTGATCTGAGGTCTGATGGGGGCACAATGGGCTGATGTGAGGTCTGATGGGGCACTGTGGGCTGATGTGAGGTCTGATGGGCACAATGGGCTGATGTGGGGTCTGATGGGGCACAATGGGCTGATCTGAGGTCTGGTGGGGGCACAGTGGGCTGATGTGAGGTCTGATGGGGGCACAGTGGGCTGATGTGGTCTGATGGGGCACAGTGGCTGATGTGGGTCTGATGAGGGCACATGGGCTGATCTGAGGTCTGATGGGGGTATAGTGGGCTGATGTGAGGTCTGGTGGGGGCACAGTGGGCTGATGTGAGGTCTGATGGGGGCACAGTAGGCTTTTTTTATTTATTTTTTTATATTTTTAATAACATAAGAAAATCGAGATTTAAATTGTGAATCGTCCAAAATTTAAAAAAAAAAAATCAAGATTTTTTTTTTTGACATATCGCCCAGCTATAGCAGAAGGCGATGAGGACTAGCCTCCTTAGCATCGCGGGTGACACTAGGGAGGTTCGTCCCCACCTGCCATTGGCTGCTCCCCCCGGAACTGGATGTTTTCAACAGTGTACAAGGAGAAGCAGCGGCAGGGCGAGGACCAGGAGCGGCGTAAGTATATTACCTGTGCGGGGCGCGGCACATGGGGGGGGCTGTTTCAGAATTTGGATAACCCCTTTAATTTGTCACACCCATGCTGAGCTGTAACATAACCTGCGGGAAGGGAGGGGGGGATTAGGGTTGAAAAAAACACACACACAATTCCACCAAGGTTTTTGGGGTTTTGACATCCGAGCGTTCACTGTGTGATAAAAATAGCATGACATCCTTATTTCAGCTGAATACGATTACGGAAATACCAAACTTATATGGTTTTTATTTTGTTTTATTACTTTTATAAAAAAAAAAACCTGTAAAAAAAAAAAAAATCTAAATTTTCAGCTATAACTTTTTTTTATACTTCCGTCTACAGAGCTTTATAGGGCTTGTTTTTTGTGGAACGAACTGTAGTTTATAATGGTACCATTTTTGTGGTATGTACAACTCTTTGATTTCTGTTATTCGATTTTTTGGGGGGGACAAGGTGACAAAAAAAATGGCGAATCATGTTTTTCATTTTTTTTCCGCACAGGATATATTTTTTTTTATATTTTAGTAGTTCAGATACTTTCTGACTTGGCGATACCCAACATGTTTTTTTTTTCATTGTTTATAAATTTTATATGTTTTTTTTAAACTTTTTTTTTTTTACTTTTTACTTACTATTAGCCCCTTTAGGGGCTCACAGCAGGGGCTCCGATAGGAAGGCGGCCATATCCCTCTGCCTTACCTCACAGATCTCGGCATCTGAGGGGTTCAATAATGGGGTTCGGCGCGATCGCCGTTCCTCGTCATTGCGGCCAGGTGCCTGTTGTATTATACAGTGGGCATCCATCGCGTATGGAGTGAGCTCACTGCAGCAGCCGGCTCCATACAACCGTGGGCGCATAATGCTGTACATGTATGGCATTATGCATTAAAGGGTTAAGGGCACACATGTATTTGAAGAAATAAGGAGAATGATAACAAGGATTATATTCTCCTTATATTCTCCTTAATATTTTATTTTTTTTAAAAAGCCCTCATCATAAAAATACCCAATCCTCCTAGTTATGGAGTGGTTAAATACAAGGTACTTCAAGCGTAACGGCGGCAAGACAAGGGAGACGTGTTAGACTTTGACACTTAGAGCACAAGGTCATGCTCAGAGGTGTGATGGGAGAGCTATAATGTAGTCATAACATGGATGTAGACCCTGGGAGATAAGGTTACCAAGGATCGGATGACGTCTGAGGGTCTTGTAGCCACTGGTAATAGGTCTGACAGGGTGGGGCAAGGTGGTATTATCACCTTTTCTCTTGTCTTTGTGACCCAGTGGTAGTGAATGAATGACATACTCAAGTATCCATGAAGAGGAGAGATTTTGGATGTCAAAGAGTCCCAGTGGTTCACGTAAATGGGTCAAAGATCAAGACACCTAGCATTGTATGATCTTCATGCCTCCTTGCTTAATGGTCTCAAGAAGCTTCTGTGTTCCTTGTTCAGGCAGGTAAATAAAGGCAAACAAACAAACAGCGCCTTTGTGAAGATCAGTCGCTGGCTGAGGGGTGTGCTTTCACACAGGTAATATAGGCCAGGAGGCCGGATGGGGTCAGGAAAATTGGGATTAATGAAATCTTCTCTATCACCACTCTCAGACATCATAGCTGAAAGGACAGGGTGCGACCGAGACTAAGCCAACTGCAAAGGCATGCCAGTACATCAAGGGGACAATGACAAATTACATACATACACGTGATACGGGGCCTAGGACAGGTGGGGACAAAGAAAGGCCTAGATAATAGACCTCTAGGACTGAACGTGTGAAGCTGAACAGGAGCAGGCACTCACTGGTAAAGAAGGTCATAGGAGTCTTTATTCTACACAGGATGCCAACACCAACGTGCACTTGAAATCCCGAGGAAACGTTATCAGGCGTATTTAAGCACTTAAGAACCAGGACATTTTCCATGAAATTTTTGAATTTATTAATACAGACATGTGAGGAAGAGATGACAGGTCCTCATTAGGCGTGAACATATGAATGTAAGAAGAGTGGAACCTCTCTAGAACAACACCTTTATTCAGCTCAGATTTCTTAGTTCCAACATTATATATATACATACATACACACACCCCATTTTGATAAGACCACCCCATATCAAATTTTGGATGGTCATTTCAGAGGTTTCGCTGTATATGAGACCATAGAGTGTATTGAAAAATCTTCAAACCCTTTCACATTTTGTTATGTTGCAGCCTTGTGTGAAAATAAAAAGTTTTCCCCCGTCATTTTGCACTCAATGCCTCTTAATAATAAAATTTTTTTTAGAAATGTTTCCTTTTTAACAATTTAAAAAAGGCAAAACTTGCATGGACATAAGTATGACAAACCCTTGGCTATGACACCATTTAGCTTTGGGGCCTCCCATTTCTCTTGATCGTCTTTGAGATGTTTATAGACCTTGACTGGAGTCCAACTGTGGTAACTTCAGTTGATTGCAGATGATTTGGAAAGACACAGCCCTGTCTTTATACAGTAAGGTGTCACAGCTGACAATGTATATCAGAGCAAAAACCGAGCCATGAGGAAGAAAAAACTGCCTGTTGAGCAGAAGGGTACAGTGGCCTCCATCATTCTTAAATGGAGTAACTTTGGAACAACCAAAACTCTTCCTAGAGCTGTCCTCCCCACCAATTCTAAGTAATCAGGGGAAAAGGGCCTTAGTAAGAAAGGCAAATAAGAACCCAATGGTCACTCTGGATGAGCTCCAAAGATCCTGTGTGCAGATGGAGGAAACTTCCAGAAGGTCACACATCACTGCAGTACTCCACCAATCTGGGCTTTATGGCAGTAATTGCACTTGAAAGTGCAAAATAAGATTCTGATGAAACCAAGATTGAACTTTTTGGCCTCAGTTCTAAGCGTCACGTTTGGAGGAAACCAGGTACTGTTCATCACCTACCCAATACCATTCCTACAGGGAAGCATGGTGGTGGCAGCAGCAGCATCATGCTGTGGGGTATTTTGCAGAGGCTGGTCAGGGTTGAGGGAAAGCTGAATGGAGTAAAGTACAGAGATATCCTCTGGACCTCAGACTGGGCCCAAGGTTCACCTTCCAACAAGACAATGACTCTAAGCACACAGCCAAGACAACACAGGAGTGGCTTAGGGAGAACTCCATGAATGTCCTTCAGTGGGCCCAGCCAGAGCCCTGGCTTAAACCCAATTCAACTTCTCTGGAAAAAGCTAAAAATGGCTGACTGAGCTTGAGAGTATCTGCAGAGAAGAATGGCAGAAAAGCCCCAAAAACCTTGTGGTATCATAACCAAGAAGACTGGAGGCTGTAGTCACTGCCAAAGGTGCTACAAATAAGTCCTGAGTAAAGGGCCTGAATACTTATGTCAATTAAAGATTTTAGTTTTTCTTTTTTAATAAATTAGCAAATCTTTTTAACTTTGTTTTCACTTTCTCATTATGGGGCATTGAGCGCAGAATGATGGGGAAAAATTAGAATTAGTTTTAAATTTTACCACAAGGCCACAACATAACAAAATGTGAAAAATGTGAAAGGGTCTTAAGACTTTGCCCTCTGCACATACAGTGCATTTGGAAAGTGCCTATGTGACCAGACATGGAACAGGAAAGCAGCTGCCTGCCTGGAGGAACATACTGCCATGTCGTATTGTGACTGGCAGGCATGTTCATACTGCAAATCACAAAAACTGAACTGTCAAGTGCAGCTCCTCCTGATCATACGTAGGGATTCGTGTAGAGCACGGATGCTCAACCAGCATCCCTCCAGCTGTAAAACTACAACTCCCACCATGCCCTGCTGTAGGCTGATAGCTGTAGACTGTCCGGGCATGCTGGGAATTGTAGTTTTGCCACAGCTGGAGAGCCTCAGATTGAGCATCCCTGGTGTAGAGAAATGTTAAAGAAGAACTCCCGACAAAAATGTTATTCCATGTCCTGCTAGAAATGTACATGATATAATCTGTAGTGAATGTCATTTTCTTACCAGTGTCTGAATTTTTGACTTATATCATCCTGAAGTTTCTTATCTGTGTCATGTGACTAGGAATTAGACCCACCAACACACACATAAGACTTATGTGTGGACAGGAAGTCTAATTCTCTATGTATTCCTATGAGACTGAAAGTGAGGCTCCCATAGGAATGAATAGAGCAGTTACTGGCTTTCTGTCCTGGGTCAGTTGGAGGTCAGGGAGTTGGTCACATGACCCAGCTACAATAAGAAGAGAGGTTTTTACTCACAGAAACAGTCACTGATAAGAAAATGACAATCACTACATATTATATCATGCACCTTTCTAACAGGTCAGAGAATAACAATTTTTGCGGGAGTTCTTCTTTAAAGAAGGGACCAGAGCAGTGCAAACATAATCATCTTATTAGGAGAAGACGGCAGCATTTTCTTCCTTAAACTGGACAACCCCTTTAGCTTTATGTCTCTGCAGGGGGCATGGAGCTTTGAAACATATATTCAGAAATAAGTCTGCACAGACTGCTGCCCCTAAAAACATCATGGTGCTAAGAAGGTAGAAAATCACTTGTAGTAAAGATGCCCATGTACACATGCCATCTGTAAACCCTCTGCCAGACAATGTGCGCATGTTAATGGTCAACATATGTACAGCCACATAAAAAAATACTACCCAGATATTAAAGAACACCTGTCTGCAGGATCAACCCTATTAAGCCAGGTAGACTGACTGGTAGGGCCGATAATTGCGGCATACCCTAGAAAAAAAAAAGACTTTTATTTTGTATGTAAAGTAGGGCATAAGTGCTAGCCACACCCCTCGCTGCAATGAAGCACTCATTTGCATAAAGAATAAAAGTCTTCTTCCTGGAGAACGCTGCAAATGATTTTCACAAGGCAGGTATCATTGCTGATCCTGCTGACCTATTTTCTTTAATTCATAGTATTTTATTATTGTGTGGCTGTACCTATTTGCACACATTGTAGACCCTAGACCAGAGGTAGGCAACCTCCGACACTCCAGCTGTTGTGAAACTACAACTCCCAGCATGCATACTTGCTCTGCTCTTCTCAGAACTCTCATAGAAATGAATACAGCATGCTGGGAATTGTAGTTTCACAACAGCTGGAGTGCCAGAGATTGTTGACCCCCCCTGCCCTAGACCAATGATGGCTAACCTCCGGCACTCCCAGCATGCTCCATTCCATTTCTATGAAGTTCTGAGAACAGCCAAGCAGGTGTATATCTTGGGAGTTGTAGTTTTACTACAGCTGGAGTGCCGGAGGTTAGCCATCACAGGCCTAGACCATTAGCAGGTCTTTTCTTCTAGGGATGATGGCACAATACATAGGAGGAAACCACCCATGTTCCTCCCTAACAATACATGATGGGAGTGTGCGGTTCAAAGTCATCTAAGTGGACAGAATGAATTATGATGGTGTAGTGAGGGCTCGACACCTACAAGGGTCCTTTCCGGCACCCTGTCATATCCCCGTTATACAGATACTCAACAGAGATCACATGTGGGCGCTGGAGGCAGGAGACATCTTGATTTAATAAATGCATGAAAGCTCCAGCTGGAAACAAAGAATGTTTCTGTGAAAGTCCACAGCCCGAGAAGAAAACACAACTCGAGTATTACGAAACTTTTACTTTAAATAAAATGATAACTTAACAAAGGGGACGACACAAAGAGAAAAACGGCACACGTTCACAGATGGACCTGGAGAGAGGAAGCAGAAGGCAGGACGGGGCAGGAGGGCAGTGCCATCCCCACAGTAGGGGGAGAAGAGGAGACCTCGCTCTGGGCAGAGGATGACACAGGCCGAGCTGGCATTATTCAGAAGTATTCTGGAATCCGTCTTTCCAGCTGGAATCTGGCTGACGTCAACACTCAGCGAATGGACGGCGTCCCAAGCGAAGTTATTAAAAGGGAATATGAGGCTGTTTATGGGACATGTACCGTTCTGAGATCCAGCGAGACATCGTAAAAACACGGCGTACTAGCTACTAGTTTTAAAGGGGACATTTAATCCAAAGAGCAAATGTTGGAGTGATACATGGCCAGAAACACGTCCGTCACCTGCTCTACCAGTATACAGCACACTGAGAAATAGTATATAAAGTCTGATAAGACAAGTGATGTGGCTCCTCCTGCTCTCACTTTGGGGAAGAGGGGGCAGGTCCTACCAACTAAAAAATAAAAAAAAAATCCCTGTTACCTGTCATTGATATACTGTAGCTTTGTTCCTAGTGCCAAGATTCAGAAGTGTTAGGGTACGGTGACACAGTATTTTGGACGACGTTTGAAGCACATCTGCCTGCAGGATTGTTTGCCATAGTCAGAAGTGGAAGAGATAGGAATCAGAAATATCAAGGAAGGACTTAGGCTACTTTCACACTAGCGTTTACAAATTCCGGTATTGAGTTCCGTCATAGGGGCTTAATACCGGAATAAAACGCTTCAGTTTTATCCCCATTCATTGTCAATGAGGACAAAACTGAACTGAAGAGAACGGAATGCTCCAAAATGCATTCCGTTCAGTCTTCAGACCGGAGAACAAACCGCAACATGCTTCGGTTTGCTCTCCGGTCTGGGCATCCGCACCAAGACGGATCCGGAATGACCCCCAATGCAAGTCAATGGGGACGGATCCGTTTGGTGTGACACAATGGTAAACGGATCCGTCCTCCATTGACTTTCAATAGAGTTCATGACGGATCGGTCACCTTGCACTTTTCCCTCTCAGCCGCCTCCCTCCAGCAGGGGGCGCTGTGGGGAATGTGGTGGCACATAGCGTGCAGGAAGCTGCAGTTGGTGGAGGACACTGCTTTGCTGTACTTTGAGGCGGAAAGGAGCACCCATAAGAGTCTGGAGTGGGCTGAATGCGTCTCAAGCTGCTCCTCTGTTGCCAAGTACGAGACGGCGAAGAGCAAGGTAATGTCCTGTGTGACAGTATGACTGTGTCTGACACGTGTGGGGCCGGAGCGCGGTTCCGGCCCCACACGTGCACCTGCGGCAGCACGGATCCGGCGGGACCCTTCACCCGCCGGAACCGTGCTGCCGCTAGTGTGAAAGTGGCCTTAAACTTCTCCTTCCTGGTGGATCCAGCCAAAAATCCTGCAGGCAGATCTGCCTCAAAACCTCATCCAAAATACTCTGTGTGGTGGCACCCTTATGGTGACAATAGTGCACATTTGGAGCCATACGGTTGGAGACTACTGTCCTACATAATAGAAGACAGTCTTCCTTTATAATGTACCGCACGACTTACCGTGGCCATACACCTTTAATAATTGTGGGCCAAACAATCATTTGGCCCACAGCAGCTCCCCCATGCATGTTTAGCCGAGCATGCATGTGTTATCTCTCCCTGTTTTTTTTTTAAATAACTCTGACCACCCCCATATAACTGAGGACTGGCAGCATCCATCTACAAATTTAGCGACCCTTTTACTCCAGGGAGCGGGTGTCCACAGAAGATGCTTGCACTTACACATCTACAACCCATACTTATCCCCCTATTGAGCAGCCAGTGACGGCTGGCAGGCAATGCCATAATACAGTATGAGAGACTGGGGCAAAGCTGTCATGGAAGTAGCAAACACGCAGACAGAAGCAGGACTGAAGTGAAAACTCGGGGAGACTTCCACTTTTACCTGATGACGGCAGCCATTTTATTGTAATTAACGTATGGCTATCCTATCGGTCTTCTAGAAACGGGCGACATCGGTGCGGGAAGAGACAGTCAGTGAACAGAGTCCTGGATCAGCTCTCATGTGCGGGGTGCAACTAATACTTATGTCCTGCACCCGCCATCTGGATTAATTTTGAAATAAGGACTATTGTTTCTTGATGAAAGGTAGATATTTTTGGGGCAGGCTGTGTTTCCTTGGTTCGGGGGCGTTCAAGGAGTCCTTAGTCACAGGCTCCAGACAAGTAATGGGGAACACGAGTCTCACCCCAATATTACGGACAAGATATAAGACCCTGAGACTTAGAACATGGCTTTTTATTAGTTGCCTTCTATCACGATTGGAGCCATGTTTACCCCCATAACACCAGACTTGTTCCGGTATCCAGTCCCTCAACGTCAAGAGGATCCAATGGACAGTTCACATTGGTCCCTGTAGCAGTGACAGGCAGTTTAAGCCTTTCCATCCAGCAGGCTTAGGAAGATGTGCAAGATATTGCTACTAGTACGTTACAGAGGGCCGGGAAGCCCGGATGGCTGTAACCCTTGCTCCACCCACAGAGCAGAAGACGACGTGTTCCTCTGCATGCGGCGGTGGATGCGGCGGAGCCTCAGCAGGTATAACATGATGGAGAGTAGGACCACGAGGAAACAGACCAAAAACAGGTAATGGTTGTACACAAAGGATGCTCCTCGCCAGTGAGGGTGGCTGCCCCGGAACTGCTCCTGCTGGATGTCTCTGTGGGGGACAAGAGCACAAGGACAGATGTGGGATAATCCTAGAGATAATAACATTATGTAATCACATAAAGCTCCTGAATAATAGAACACTTAAAGAAGAAACTCCCGCAAAAATTTTATTCCATGTCCTGCTAGAAATGTACATGATGTAATCTGTAGTGAAAGTGTTTGTATTTGTGAAAATATATCTCCCTGATGCTTCTCATCTGTGTCATGTGACCAGCAATCAGACCCACCAACTCACACATAGACTTATGCGTGGACAGGAAGTCTAATTTTCTATGTATTCCTATGGGAGTCTCACTCGCAGTCTCATAGGAATGAATAGAGCAGTTACTGGCTTCCTGACCTGGGTCAGTTGGAGGTCAGGGAGTTGGTCACATGACCCAGCTACAATAAGAAGAGAGTGGAAACTCTCAATTTCAGCCTCTGATAAGAAAATGACATTCACTACAGATTATATCAGGCACCTTTCTAACAGGTCAGAGAATAAAAATTTTTGCGGGAGTTCTTCTTTAAGGCTGCCGACAACTATCTCTCCTGACACCCATATACATGTTCAATCCGGCCAAACGGGTACACTTCTGGCGATGGCTAACCTCCCAGGAGAAGAAAAGCATCAGGTAAAAATATTCACTTCCCCCAATCCTTCTCTCCCTTGACATCATCTGTCAGTGGAAAGTCAGGAGCTCCTCACACACATTAGACTGTCGGCTAAACCCACCATTCTTGTCAGGTTTGGCTGACAATACACTAATGTGTATGGGAGCCCTTAATCCTTCAAGGGAATGATGTCCAACCTGTGGCCCTCCAGCTGTTGCAAAACTACAACTTCCATACTCCGTATACCATAGCATGGATACACGCTTTTAGCCTGGATACAAAATGAGATACGGCTTCTATCCTGGATACAAGATGAGATACTGTTGGGCATGGAGGCATACAGGTTGGGTATGGTATCCTGTGGCACACTTGCATCCCTGCTGGTCCCATAAATGCTCCATATGGCGACTGGAAGTATTGTTATCTAGCAGTCAGCGATCTCTCCCCACAAGGTACACTATCCAAAAGTAGCCTCTAAGAGTTTTAGAGCAGCGGAGGAAGCAATTTAACTTCCTTTCTGTGGCAAGACCCAGTGTCTAATCAGACCATACCTGTAATCATTTACATATCTGCCTGAGAAACTGAATGCTAGGTTTTGCAGCAATCCGACATTTCTATCTGGGTGCGGTATTTTTTGCCAACGAGTGTATAAAGTACAGACTAATAACCCCACCAGTGAGAAAAATATTACCACCAGGTAACTGCCACCCATATATACCCATAGGCAAATTCTATTACCAAGAGTAGCTGTCCAAGTACGTCAAACTCTTTGGGCAGGAATTGGGACCGCTCATTTTTGGTAATAGGTGGCATACTCTAGAGCAGGGATTCTCAACCTGCAGCCCTCCAGCTGTTGCAAAACTACAACTCCCAGCATGCCTGGACAGCCTACAGCTATTAGGGCATACTGGGAGTTGCAGTTTTGCAACACCTGGAGGGCCGCAGGTTGAGAATCCCTGCTCTTGAGGATTGTGCCCCCAACTATTTAAAAGGTCATAAAAGCAAACCAGATCTTTATTCTAGAAATATAAAAATGTACCTCATATAACCGAGGACTGGAGGTCTGACCTCCCTGTACACACCCTGCCTAACAGGTGCGGACTGGGAAATTAAAGTGGCCCTGGAAAAAATACTAAAAGTGGCCCCGTTTTGTAGTCGGGTCCAAATTGATGGAAGGCAGGGCCAGCAATACCATATTGCGGCACATTATACCACCCCAACAGGGCCAAATACCACAGTCCATCACAAAATACTGTCAGCAGCACAAAAAACATCCCCAAAACTTCCACTGGCCGGCTGTGAGGAGGACTCAGGCTTCGGCCCACCGGGAAATTTCCCTGTAAGGTCTATGGTCAATCCGCCCCTGCTGCCTAAATTCATCCCCAGGCACTGAGCTTGGGGACAGTGGCTGCAGGGGATGTTTGGGCTACACTTTATATTTCTGGTAAATTCTTTGTCTGATCAGTCTATTTCATATTTGGATTTCTGTCTATTATCACCAAAAAATAAATCAAATATTCATTTACACTCCTTATGAATATAAAGGCCAGGAAAGTAGAAGAAATGTATTGTTACCTCAATGGCAAGAACCTAGTCCGGTATAATATTGCTCCAAGCGTCCACTGAACCTCCTTATCATACACTTGAAGAACAGTTTTAAGGTTGCTGTAGTTGGAAGGGAACGAGAAGCCTGTATGGAAAACCTCATACATCCAGGCAGATTTAAAGCACTGGTACCTGTAATGAAGAGATTACCATGTAAATATCAGCACTGTCCCCTCTTCAAGAATGGCATACAGGTAGGTACATAGGTGGCTTGCTTGGGACCCTCTCCCTCTTTGAGCCAGAGAGGCACTCTGTAGGAGCTCTCAATGGTCACCATAAAACACTACATGTCGGCCTGGCTGGCCCCAGCTTCCTCCAACAAAATCAGCTGCTTGCTGGGGGTGACAGAAGCGGTGGGACCGTGTGCAATCAGCTCGAGGGCTGGAATACGAAAAGGGTTATTTCTCATCGGACAAACCCCTTAAGTGGTCAGAATTAATCTGTGTGATACTCACTTAAGCCTGTGCAAGTCGGCATGTGATGCGTACAGGCCACGATCAAACCTCTCCTTCAGAACTGACCATTTGGTGGCACAGTAATCCTGAAGAAAACACAAAAAGGATTCTTTTTTAATTATTTCATTACCACTCCAATTAAAGGGGTTATCAGAGACTAAAAAATGTCCCCCATATGCCCGGGCCCCTCACACTGAATATACTTACCTGGCTCCCCGCACCGCCACTGCTGCTTCTCCCCATGCGCGGATGAAAACATCCGATGTCAGGAGTGAGCAGCCAATAGCAGGCGGGGACGACGCGGGTGACGCTAGGGAGGCTCGTCCCGTCTGCCATTGGCTGCTCCCCCCGACACCGGATGTTTTCATCAGCGCACGGGGAGAAGCAGCAGCGGCGGTACGGGGAGCCAGGTAAGTATATTCAATGTGAAGGGCTCGGGCATATGGGGGACATTTTTTAGTCTCGGATAACCACTTTAACCCTTGTGTGACTGTCCCCTTCATTGGACCCCACTGTTAGTCATTTGTGTGGTCCCCGAAGAATGACTGGAGCAGATGCGATTTCCCACCCAGACATGGCTGCCATCAGTATAAGTCTTTGGCTAGTTTCCTGGAAGCTGGCTGCAGATTTGGGAAATAAGTGGTAACAGAAACTCAGAAGAAGACTGATGAAATTTCAAGAACCCAGACAAGTTCTAAGTAAAAGTCCATTTAGTATGTTTTTAAACTATAACCAAAAAATATATGGGGGGATATATCCTTCCTCCCACACCAGTTTTCTTGTGTAAAAATGTTGCAAACACTCTATGCAACTTTTTTACCGCCATTTAAAGGGGTTGTGTCACAAAGCATATTCTACATTTTTCAAATGTAGCACCTGGATCTGAATACTTTTGTAATTGCAAGTAATTAAAGATTTAGCCTAGCCACTGAGTTATTCAGTAAAATGTATCTGTATAGCGCCACCTGCTGTTTGTTATTTTCCTTATTTTATGTCCCTCTCATTGAGCTGGTCGAACGTACTCAGTTTAAATCTTCAACTGTCACCAGCCATATATGTTCTATTAGAAGCTGTGACAGTTACAGGGAGAGAGCTGCAGCAGAAAGGACATGTCCCTTGAGCTGCCAGGCTGGAAATAATCTAGAGGAACAATTGGAGCAATAAATGTGGAGATCTCTGGATCCATGTGAGGTAACAGAGTTGGTTCTAGCTTTGTTAGAAAGGTATTGTCATGTACTATATGATTTCATTTTTTACATCAATCATGTCATAATCCTTTTAAGGAAAGATTTTTGCATAAGTAGCGCTTCTCTGCTGCCCTTGTCACTTTGCCAAAAAGCGGGTGTGGTTAGGGCAGGATCAGCAGCCCTGGCACATTTACCTTCTTTTCCTGTGTCCCATAACAATTCTTATCTATGTTAACCCACTCCTCCTGTGTTAGGCTACATTTACACAACCGTATGAATGAGTCCGCAATTTTGCGGAACGAGTGCGGACCCATTCATTTCAATGAATGATGCAGACAACACACAATGTGCTGTTCGCATCCGTAGTTCCGTTCCACGGCCCTGCAAAAGAAATAAAGCATGTCCTATTCATGTCCAGAATTGCGGACAAGAGTAGGCATTTCCTCTGGTAGCGGCGGCCATGCGCGGTCTGCAAATTGCGAAAGGCACACAGGCCGGTATCTGTGTTTTGTGGATCCGCAAAACACTATGGTCATGTGACTGTTGCCTTACCAGAGCACTTTTTTCAAAGTAGCGCTGTATTGGAACGTGTCTATATCATGGTATATGACGCTACTTCTATGCTGGATCAGTATACTGTCTATATGACAGCTCCGGATCACAAGAGCAGAGGGATGAGAGTGCCGCCACGGAAAAAGACTGATACAGTATATAGACACTTCTTACCAGCAGCCTTTAATTCCAATATGGCACTGCAATAAGTGCTCCTTTAGGCAGTACCTTGATACTTTATCCGCATGGACGGTGGAAAGGTTTTACTGAGTCTATATATAAATCTAGGTGGAGTTCTCCTTTAAAGGGGTTGTCCCAATTAAGACAACTTATCCCCTATCTACTGCTGGGGCCCTGTGCTCTTCATTTGAATGGATCAGTGCACACTCATGGTTGGGTCCTTTCTTAACGAGACAACCCCTTTATCACTGTCCTTCCCTTACCTTTGCTGCACGTAGGAAACGAGCGGAGTTGTAGTCCCCGCCCATCCGCAGTACATCCTCTGTGCAGTAGTAGAACTCGGAGAAGCCATAGAACTCGCTGTTGTGATAGGGCAGCGGTGGCTGGTAAATGCCATTTAAGGTTGTCTGGGTCTCGTTGGACAAATTCATTAGAGGCTGGATGATCCGTCGGCAGAGATGGAAGTCACCGGTGCCACGTAAGTACATGGTCTGTCCTCCCTGCTTAACTGTATCTGGGATGTCCAAAGGAAGGCACGGGTCAAGGTATGGCACATCTTGCGTCAGCCCGACCTTCTTCCCTAGAAGTCTAGGACAAGTAACGGCCGTCAGTACACTGCCTACTGCCCAGAAACAGCCTTTAGACATAGGAATTTAACACTGACCTGTTCTTTTCCATCGTGCTGGAGAAGATGTATTCCTCATACCTCTGTCTTGCAGCATTGCCCCCAAATCCTAGGAAAGTGGCCACGTAAACTCTGTACACGTGCTGTGTCTCGTGGGCATCACAGCCAAGGTTGAACTCTGCCAGCAGGTTCTTAGCCATTTCTTCCTGGGGACGGATGGAAAGGCGGGAGAGATGTCAAATGGCAGCAAAGTGCACACAGGATACACGGAAACACAGCAAGCACTTAATGGGCAGAAGTGTCTTACACACCTTAAGACACACTCATGAAGAAGATTCATCAGCCTGAACAGAAGGACGTCATCTAGTGAAGGAGCATACACTACCTAGATGCTCCGGGGACAATAGGGATTAATGTAAAATGCTGCAGACACAAGTAGTTTTGTCAACCTCCTGTCCTGCAAAGTATCATGGGACTGAAAATTCTGATGCTTCTGTAGAGTACATGCATGCCTCACTGCGGTTTTCTGTAAATGTTCTCACTCCACGGTTACTGGATTGGATACGCAGATGAAGAGATACTGCAAGCGTTCCCCATCTTCTGTGGTTTTACACTAGATGGAGTTTTGGGGAACTGAGGAACATTGAGATCTGAGAACTTACAGAAGGAAAAGGGAACTCCTACAGAAATTAATGGAGCAGCTCCATTCCGACCACTCGCTCCATTCATTTCAGGGGGCTCCTCAGGGTTTGGGACTGCTGTTGTCGCCAATGGCTTGTGGTCCCGATTTAATAGTTATTCCGTATCCGGTGGGTATAACCAGAATACCCCCTTAAAGGGGTTCTCTGGGAATTAAGAAAATGAAAATACATAAATATTACTTTATTATAAATATATTCCCAAATACCTTTCATTAGGTATAACGGCTTATTTTGTCTAGAGAGGAATCATTAGGAGAAATAAAATGGCCGCCGTCCTATTAGTACACACAAAACTGTCCTAATCACACAGCAGGACAAGTTACTTCACAACATTGTGGTAGAGAGCTGCCTCATCCTCCTCTCTGCTTGTCAGGGATTATGATCCTGAATACAGTTTATTATGATATTTAGCTGAATTTTTGTGGGCATGAAGGTCATGAGTAGACATGAAGTACAGAGAGGATGGACAGGACAGACTGTGGTAATGGAGACTGCATACAAGTAATGCTGCTCATTATCCACATCTGCTCCTGAACTCCATTCCTACAGAGATTCAGCTAAAGATCTTATCTGGATTCAGGATCATAATCTCTGACAAGCAGAGCAGAGAGGGATTACCTCCGTGTTGTGAAGTTACTTGTCCTGCTGTGTGATTAGGACAGGTTTTCTGTGCACTAATAGGACAGCGGCCATTTTGTTTCTCCTAATCATTGCTCTACAGACAAAATGAGCCACCATAAATAATGTAAGGTATTTGAGAATATATTTATAATGAAGTGATATTTAAAGTATTTTCATTTTCTTAAATCCCGGAGAACCCCTTTAAAGGCTATGTACACCTTCGGGGGCAATTTTTATTTTTATTATTATTATTGCATTGTACTCATTTTGAGCTAAAAATAATTTTTTAGATTGATCTTTATTACAAATATGGAACCTTTTTTTCTGTACAGAGCTGAGATTCTCTAGTAGAAGGATCTGAATTTTCTCTCTGCTCTGTCAGACAGCAAGCTGATGGCTCCTTATCTTATATACACTCATTATAAACACTATATATATTTATATATTTATACATTATAAACACTCATTATAGCTCAGCTCTTATCTTACTGATAAGAATGTGGATTAAATAAGTGTTTATGACCTCTTAGTAATTTAGCGATAAGGGTTATTGGATGATCGACAAAAAGTGAAAGTAAAAGTCACACAGCTAGACAAACAGTTAACCCTTTGTGACAGAACAACTCAATATTTTTTTAATAAAGACCAATTGAAAAAAATATTTTTAGCCCAAAATTAGTAAAATGCAATCCTAAAAAAAAAAGTTGCCTCTGAAGCAAATATACAAATGCCTGATCAACTGAAAAAAATCCAGTATTTTAGCAATGGCAAAGCTGCCATATAAGTAGGCAATGTTAGTAATGCCAGGTTGTATATAAGCCTCCTCAAAGCTGGAGACATGTTTCAGAATTGTTGACTGTGAGGGTGAAGTGTTCCTTCAGAAATATGGATGGCTCTCAACATTTTACACCTTGCGGACAATCTTTCACTTCGCTGATCAAGTCCTGAACATCATGGGGTTTACACAGATGAAAGGTTAGAGTTACGTCTGAGGGTTCGGAGACCAGCTGCATAAGTATTGTAAATCATGTCTCACTCCATAACAGGGTGACGTAGTATATGTGCAATACTGTACATAGGTATGAATGAGTCACATGGAAGAAAGAGCAAACAGTGCAGCAGCGATAAGTATGTGAAGACTTTGTATTAATTACTAAACCAATTGTTTGCTTAAGATTTAGTGCTTTTCCACATGTACATCATTAGGATCTCGTTTCTAGAAGTCAGGACACCAACATTAGGGAAAGTCTCCGCCAAGTTTAGTTGTAGTCATTCCACTGAACTATCATTCCATGAAATCAGTGACTTGCTTCCTTAGACAAAGCCTCCTCAGCCAGACATCTGCTGTTGTATATAGTCTATACAAGAATCAAATAACTTAGTGGGCGATCAGACCTCCACATCATCGCCATGCTTATTGTGCAATTCATTACAATCTGTTGCTCCCTTTTGACAGCCATTTGAGGCCGAGGAGAGGATGACTATTGTCTTCCTTAATAGGAAAGGACTGACTGACAGCTTAAAGGCTATGTACACCTTTGGAGGCAATTTTTGTTTACTCATTTTTGGCTAAAAAAAATCATATTTTCAATTATCCTTTATTAATAATATTGAGCCGTTCTGCCACAAAGTGTTAACTGTTTTCCTAACTGTGTGACTGCTACTTTCACGTTCACTTTGTGCTGGTCATCTAATAAATCTCATCTCTGAATTACTAAGAGGTCATAAATAGAGATGAGCGAACGTGCTCATAACGAGCACTGTACCGCTCGGCTCCCCTGCGCTCGCATGGGCGCAGGCAGCCGCTTCCGTCGGGTGAGGAGGACGGAAGCGACTGCCTGCGCCCATGCGAGCGCAGAGGAGCCGAGCGGTACAGTGCTCGTTACGAGCACGTTCGCTCATCTCTAGTCATAAACACTTATTTAAGCCACATTCTTATCAGATAAGATGAGAACTGAGCTATAATGAGTGTTTATAATGTCAGAGAGCAGAGATAAGGAGCCTGTCAGCTCCCCAGACGACGGAAGAGACAGAAAGTCCACAGACAGCTACTAGAGCATCTCAGCTCTGTACAGAAAAAAGGACTCCATATTTTTAATAAAGACCAATTGAAAAAAAAAAAAGAGCTCAAAATGAGTACAATGCAATAATAAAGAAAATTGCCCCCAAAGGTGTACACAGCCTTTAAGGTGCTTTTATACAGGCCAAGCATTGGCCTAATAATATCCGAATAGTCACATGAACACTCGTCAGCAAAGAGCCCTGTGTAACTGTGATGCCGATCACATGACAGGCGAGCAAATGCTCGTTTGTCGAATGATCGCATCATTTATGTGGCACCTAAAAATTCTCATAGAAGGGTGTGCTTCTGATAAACAATGGATCTGTATGGAGATGAACGATCGTAGTTGCAATCATCCATTCTCATACATCTCCCCATCATTGCTGCATGTATGCAGCTAACAGACAGGCAATGATCCAGCAAAACTTTGCTACTGAAGGTTCATGTAAAAGTTCACCCACTAGAACAGGTATTATGAGAAGACATAATGACAGTGTGTACGATGCAATGTCATGTATTCAGCATAAAAGGGTCTTGATTTTCTAAATTGACCTTTAATTTTCACTCCTGATTGTTTGCCAGCATGAAATACTGTGGTTCCTGTTCAGGCCCTGTAATTAGATATTACACAGTGTTCCCTGAAGTGGCCTGAAGCACTACAGAATAAAATATAGAGGAAGTAACGCCTACCCATGGATCCAGCTGATCAACCGCAAAGGGGCATAAAACCTAAAACACCAGCTGTGCCAGAGGATCTACAATATGGAAGGAGCAGGGCACAGGCACTAGGTGGGTATAAAATGTGCACGCAACAGTCGCACAATTATCTTATGGTGAATGTTGTGTGCAATTGAGGATCTGCAATACCTATTACACACTAAAAATGGGCGACATGACTTAAATGGTCGCATTTCATGTGCAGTAATGTGACAACATTTGTAATCATTACTTTTGATGTAGCAAAGTGACCTTGCAATCTAGTTGTCAGGTGTCCGAGTACAGCTGTCCATACACATTAGATCTATGTTGTCCAAGCCCGCCTAGTTGGTTAGTCAGTTGGTTCGGCCAACCATCTAAAGCAGGGATGCTCAACCTGCGGCCCTCCAGGTGTTGTTAAACTACAACTACAACCACGCCCTGCTGTAGGTTGTCAGGGAATGCTGGGAGTTGTAGTTTTGCAACAGCTGGAGAGCCGCAGGTTGAGCATCCCTGATCTAAAGTGTATGTGAAGCTCCCGACTCTTTCCCGCTGTCAGGGTAGAAAAGGATCAGGCACATTGTATTTCAACTGCCCAATCCTTTTATTCCCTGGAGATAAGCCACTACCAAAGGTGTCTGGCACCAGCTTACTCCCCTCTCTCCATTCACTTTAGATCAACAGCGCTAGACCACAATTGTTCCACACGGCGCATGTGTACAACACCTTCGGCTTCATCCCGACCAGTGAAGATGTGGTCTTAAAATGAACTTTTAAAATTATGCAAATCAACTAATTGAGCACCGCCCCTGGTGCGCCATAATGACGCCCCTCTGCTTTTCATGACGCACCCCCTGCCTTTAGATCAACAGCGCTAGACCACAATTGTGTCCACCAGGGGCGTCACTGGAGGGGTGCTTGAACCACGTAAGCCTGCCTCCTGGTGTTCGGATAGTTCATTTGCATAATTTTAAAAGTTCAATACCACCGGCAGACAGAAGACAGGTATTGTCATCGTCAACCCTAAGAGGGTATGTCTGGTAGGGTAAGGGTGATCCGTATGACAGAGCCGTTTAAAAGGGGTTGTCTCCTGATGGACAATGGAGGCATATCATGAGCGGAGCGCCAAAAGTGAAGGATGGCGCACTGCGCATGGACAGCAGCCCTCCATTCATTTTCTATGGGGCCGGCCAAAATAGCCGAGCTCTGGCTTGGCTTTTTCCGTCGGCTCCATAGAAATGAATGGGAGCAGGGGCCGCGCATGTGCGGTGCGCTCCTATTCATTTCTATGGGGAGCCTAGTTGGTGGTGGCCGGACCGGAGTCCTCCAGCCACCACCTTGCGGGGCTCCGTTCTGGATATAGGTGCGGGTCCCAGCGGTGGAACCCACAGGTATAAGACAATGGGGGCATAACCTAGCGATATGCACCCATTGTCCATCATGAGACAGCCCGTTAAAGGATTTTTCCCACAATTAATATTTATCTCCTATCCACACAATGTGTGTTCCCTGGGGGCCCCGTCCCCTTTACTGCACAGGCGCAGTGCTAACATTGAAAGATGCGCTGCTTTGCGCTAACTTGGTCAGTCCCACTTGCATTCTGGCCAGATTTCACACAACAAAACCCCTAGTCACAGGGAATATTTATTTTTTCTTATGTACCCTCCTTGTATGGGATGTGTCAACGTTATATAAACTGTACAACTGTGTATACATGAAACATAAAAGCAAAAATGCATTCGATGATATAGTGTGGGGGGGGAAGAGATCTGACTACTCAGAAACATCGCGCCTTGTCAGACCATCCGATGTGCACCCACTGGATTACCACTCGTGAGACATTCCATAATGTCCCAGATGGTGACCATTACTTGGATTAGGTGAAGCGGATATCAACTAAATAAGAAGCCAAATAAAAGCAAATTAAAAAGTAAAAGTATTACTGATAATGACCTGCTGAGAGGAGGCAAAGCTTACACTTTTAGGTACTTCATATGCGATCTGAGTGGAGACTCCACCCATGTCCAATATGCCAGCTGTGCGCTTGCGTAGTATGGCGTCCTTTTTATCACTTCCGGGTACATTCACCTCCACCACTGCTTCATCCTCTGTGGGGACCAAAAGTGACAGGTAAGCAAAGAGAAAGTAATGACTCTAGGAGGTATGCGCCCCACACAAAATGTCCTCACCATCCTCAATGTGATCAAAGCGACCGAGAACAAAATTGATGCCAATCCAGGCGTACACTCCTACAAAATCCAACAAATTCATGTAAGGCACAAATCTATATGCATGGTACATCTATTACTGCAGGTGCTTGTGGTCATACAAAAACAAAAATGGCGGCAGAGCCCAAGAGGTCCCTACCGTCCGGGTCACGTGACATACCTTCCTGCTTTCCTGAGATGACTTCTGCATGGGAGTCAGAGAAAAGAAAGTCATAGTGTACTGGGATATCTGTCCGGAGATCTTCAAGTATCGCCTCCTGCTGGCTGAAACAAACAAGTGCACTAAGTACATGTACGGACAAGGATGTGGGTCAGATGCCAGACCACACGAGTGCAGAGGTCTACAGATGTACATAACACTGCCAGAGCAATGCTATTTTTACCAGCAGATTTCTGGTGAACCACCAATGACCAGTTCCATACCCATGCAAGGTTTGAAGTGAAGCCTGATGAGAGGTTAGAAAGGATGCAGGCTTGTCCCTGAGGGACATCTCACCTCTCGGTCAGGATCCGGAGCCCCGCTGTGCACAGAATATACAGGGGGGTCTCTTTGTGCTTTTCCCTGGGAATGTGGCTAGCGGCGAAGTTCAGCAAAGGAGAGATGTAGTCGCTGGCTTTCTCTGGGGTGGTGGCAAGCTCTGAAATACCTAGAAAGAGAGAGTTGGATGGTGAGCCATGTCTGGTACCCAATATTATGTAGTCTGGACCATGTGCCTGGCGGGTACAAGATAATAGAATTTAAAGGGCTTATCCACAGGGTAGGGGAGAAGTATCTGACCAGTGGTAGTTCTAGCATTGGGACCCCCATCAATCATGAGAACGGTGGTTCTGAATTCCCCGAATGAATGGAGTGGTGCTGGAGCATGCACACTGTGACTCCAGTCATTCTCTTTAGGACTGCAGGAGAGAGTAGAGTACGGCCACAGCAATCCCATAGAGAATGGATGGGGCGCAGCAGCCCGACCATAGGTCATTCAGCTGGAAGGCCAGTTCTCATGAATGGTGTGGGTCCCAGTCATCAGACCCCCACCTATAAGATACTTTTTCTTTGAACAAGCCCTTTAAACATGTAAACATATTTCTAGTTTAAAGGTTTTGTATAGTAATCCTGTGATATTTGTCACTTCCATATGGCTACGACTGTCAGCCAGACTTCAGAACAGAAGACTGAAGCACTGGATCGCCATTCAGTACATATAGGGAAGCTCAACCCCTGCATCTAAGTGAAGCCTCCCTGTTCACAAAGTGACTGCTTGGACGTTACAGACATTGAGGGAAGGAAGATCCATTTCTGGATGAGGACGTCAGCCTCAGAATCTACCAGAACCAAAATAGACTGGTGGTCATGGTATATAGGTCCAGCATGTCATTATAAACTATTCCTTTATTGTACTATATTAAAACCACATCAGCATACGGTTCCAGTCCTTTTCAAACTGACCTTTAAAATGCAAGTGATTAAAAACATGTGGTAACGAATACAAATTTATACTAGAAACGGAGAAAAGAGACTGATGAAAAGCGAATCTACGTGAAGGGGGTTTACTACAGTGCGGTAGAGGCTCAAGGCGACAAGAAAGATCCAGGGAATACTATATCTCCTTGTGGAGAGCCTAAGCAGCATGAGGAGACTTATAAGCCATACATTCTCCTCTGGAATTCTGGGAAGAAAGGATGCAAATGAGCTCTTAAGTTCTGCCTCTGATGCCACCAGATGTAAGGTAGCTATCCTATAAGTCAATGTTCGAACCTTTAAATAGGCCTTGAGACATGACTTGGATAATAACTAAGCCAGGACCTCATCTGCAGACAGCTGTTACAAGGTGATTGCCCCTCATCAGTGCAGAGCAGAGAGTACTGGCTTAACTGGGTGAGAGGCGAGGCGCTCTCCATTTCCCCAAATCTCCTCTCACCCAGTTAAGCCAGTACTCTCTGCTCTGCACTGATCAGGAGCAGTCATCCCGAAACAGCTGTCTGCAGATGGGATGTTGGCTTAGTTATTATCCAAGTCATATCTCAAGGCTTATTTAAAGGGTCAAACATTGACTTATAGGATAGCTGCCTTACATCTGGTGGGATCAGAGGCAGAGTTTGCCAAAGCTCATTTGCATTCAGTCTTCCATGAAAGATCCACAAATACACAAGGAAATCTTATTAGAGCCGGCTCCCCATATCCTGACTGTGGTCTTCCAGAGAGTAGACAGATGTAATGCTGGAGAACCCATCCAGCGCTCGGCACACACGTGTCACAGGGAAGCAGCAGAATGCAGACTACAGCTGTGAGGAAGGACAGAGAACATACAGTGCTGGAAACCAATGGCGTCTATCACACCTTCACCACAAATGACAGGATGGGATGTGGAGAAATGTCAGAGAGTCTGAGCCTGCTGTAATTATAAAATATCACCATTAGCCTGCGGTGGTGGCTTTACTGCTCCAGATTTGGAATCCGACAGTCTGACGTTCAGAATATGGAGTCCAATTGTTACAGCACATTTACATTACCTATATCCTTATATATTACTGTACTAAACTCTTTTCCAATTCACACACGTTCCCTTCTTCCTCTTACTTGTCAGGCTATAGACGCCCAGTGAACAACAGCGGCGTAACTAGAATTGATTGGAACCCACAGCAAGTTTTTGAACAGGGCCCCCCCAGCAACTTCATAGCAATCCTGTGACTAGTGAAGATCACCCTCTCAGACCAGACCCGGCAGCTGCTCCAGCTGTATATACTGTATATACTGTCACTGTATGTAATGTCTTTATATAACATTGTTGAGGGGGCCCTGACAATAAAATCTTTCAGTCTTCCTCCCGGGCGGGCCCTTCTGTGTTTGGGCCCCATAGCAGCCGCCTCCCCTATAACTGTTTGAAGGTTTTCTAAGAGATGCTATCTTGGAGTACCTCAATGAAAATAAGCAAATAACTCCATATCAGCATGGCTTCATGAGGGATCGGTCATGTCAAACCAATTTAATCAGTTTCTATGAGGAGGTAAGTTCTAGACTTGACCACGGGGAATCAATGGATGTCGTATATCTGGACTTCTCCAAAGCATTTGACACTGTACCACATAAAAGGTTAGTATATAAAATGAGAATGCTTGGCCTGGGAGAAAATGTCTGTATGTGGGTAAGTAACTGGCTCAGTGATAGAAAACAGAGGGTGGTTATTAACGGCACATACTCAGATTGGGTCACTGTAACTAGTGGGGTACCACAGGGGTCAGTATTGGGCCCTATTCTCTTCAATATATTTATTAATGATCTTGTAGAAGGCTTGCACAGTAAAATATCAATTTTTGCAGATGACACTAAACTGTGTCAAGTAATTAACACAGAGGAGGACAGTACACTGCTACAGATGGATCTGGATAGACTGGAGGCTTGGGCAGAGAAGTGGCAGATGAGGTTTAACACTGACAAATGTAAGGTTATGCATATGGGAAGGAATAATGCAAGTCACCAGTACATACTAAATGGTAAAACACTGGGTAACACTGACATGGAAAAGGACCTAGGAATTTTAGTGAACAGAAAACTAAGCTGCAGAAACCAGTGTCAGACAGCTGCTGCCAAGGCCAATAAGATAATGGGTTGCATCAAAAGAGGCATAGGTGCCCGTGATGAAGAACATAGTCCTGCCACTTTACAAATCACTAGTCAGACCCACACATGGAGTACTGTGTACAGTTCTGGGCTCCTGTGAACAAGGCAGACATAGCAGAGCTGGAGAGGGTTCAGAGGAGGCGACTAAAGTCATAGCTGGAATGGGTGGACTACAGGACCCAGAAAGATTATCAAAATTAGGGTTATTCACTTTAGAAAAAAAGACGACTGAGGGAGATCTAATAACTATGTATAAATATATCAGAGGTCAGTACAGAGATCTCTCCCATCATCTATTTATCCCCAGGACTGTGACTGTGATGAGGGGACATCCTCTGCGTCTGGAGGAAAGAAGGTTTGTACACAAACATAGAAGAGGATTCTTTACGGTAAGAGCAGTGAGACTATGGAACTCTCTGCCTGAGGAGGTGGTGATGGTAAGTTCACTAAAAGAGTTCAGGAGGGGCCTGGATGTATTTCTGGAGGGTAATAATATTACAGGTTATAGTTACTAGAGAGGGGTCGTTGATCCAGGGAGTTATTCTGGTTGCCTGATTGGAGTCGGGAAGGAATTTTTTCCCCTAAAGTGAGGAAAATTGGCTTCTACCGCACAGGGGTTTTTGCCTTCCTCTGGATCAACTTGTAGGAAAACAGGCCGAACTGGATGGACAGATGTCTTTTTTTCGGCCTTATAAACTATGTTACTATGTTACGTCCCTGGTGAACAAGTATGACCAGGTTATGGGTCTCATTTCCTATTATCGCCTACTTAAAAGAAAACTCCTCTTTACTGCTGTATTCCCATTCCTGACATTGCAGAAAAGCTTAATAAAGATGCATTAGGCACGGCAATGAGGAAAGGCCTCCAGAGTCACCTGTCAGTTTGGGATCCCTCACTGCTAGTCGTGCATATGTCAGGAATGTGCAGAAGTGAAGGACAGAGCTTCCCAGGAGATTAGGACCTGCCGTGATTTCTTACCTCTAATGTCCACAAGTCAATCTCTACGTATAGAGGACTATAGAGGATCTAGTCACCAACATACATTATGCTCTGTAATGTGTGCGCCTTCTTATATTTTCTCTTAGACTTCAATGTTCATGTAAGAGTTCATATAAATCTGTATACCGGGTATCATGACCGTCACTGGCCTGAGAGGGCAAAGGAACTACTGAAGAATGGATTACTGTACAGGCAGGGGGTGCAAGGATGAGCAGTCTGTGTCAATGAGTCCATGGATGTCCTATGTCTAGGCTCCGGTCACTGACGAACCGTATGAAACTTGAAACAAATTAAAACCGTCTGTATTCTTCTTCATTTCATAGGTCCCGGCCCCTACATGATCTATACCAGGGATCAGCTCCGGCACTGCAGGTGTTCTGAAACTACAACTCCCAGAATCCTCTTCTCACTTCTATGGGAGTTACAGGAACAGATGAGTAATGGTGTATGCTGAGAGTTATAGTTTCACTGCAGCTGGAGTCCCGATGGTTACTGATCTGTACATATAATAGGAGGCTTGAATAGAGTGGTTTTGTCAAATGAACTACAGTAGTCCCTCAAGTTACAATATTAATTGGTTCCAGGACGACCATTGTATGTTGAAACCATTGTAAGTTGAGTAATCGGTTCTAAAGCCCCAAAATGTCATCCAAGATAAGAGAAAATGAAGATTTAAGAAAAATAAGCAGAAAAATAAGACAGATAAGACAAGTCCTTACATATAACAGTCAGGAATAGCTGATAACTAGTAAATAAGGCTACTTTCACACTAGCGTTTTAAAATTCCGGTATTAAGTTCCGTCATAGGGGCTCAATACCGGAATAAAACGCTTCAGTTTTGTCCCCATTCATTGTCAATGGGGACAAAACTGAACTGAAGACAACAGAATGCTCCTGAAAGCATTCCGTTCAGTCTTCAGACCGGAGAACAAACCGCAGTATGCTGTGGTTCGCTCTCCGGTCCAGGCATCCGCACCAAGACGGATCCGGAATGACCCCCAATGCAAGTCAATGGGGGTGGATCCGTCTGGTGTGACCACAATGGTAACCGGTTTCGCCCTCCATTGACTTTCAATGGAGTTCATGACAGATCCGTCACCACATACACACAATACACACATACAGACATAGACATACACATAAACATACACATAAACATACACACACATATAGACATACAAACACACATACATACTTACATGCTCCCAGCAGGTCTTCGGAGCGTCAGAGGGACAGGACGGCGCGCACAGATGACGATTCCACCAGGCGCCTAGCAGAGGGCGCTGTGGGGAATCGTGACCTGTGTGAGCCGTCCTGCTACTCCGGCGCTCCGAAGACCTGCCGGGGAGCATGTAAGTATGTATGTGTGTTTGTTTGTCTATATGTGTGTGTGTCTGTGTGTATGTATGTACTGTGTGACATGTGTGGGGCCGGAGCGCGGTTCCGGCTCCACACATGTCGCTGCGGCAGTCCTGATTCGGCAGCACCCTTCACCTGCCGGATCAGGCCTGCCGCTAGTGTGAAAGTAGCCTTATCCAGCTATTTACCAGAGCAGTGGCCTTGATTGGTTGGATCTGACTCTGAGGCATTGTATGTTGAGTCTGGTTTCAATGTACGGTCAGAAAAGACTATTGTATGCTGGAAATTTTGTATCCTGAGGTCATTGTATCTTGAGGGATCACTGTACATGGTACTGTGAACACTGGCACCACCTAGTGCCACAACATAGGTACTGCATAATAAGGGGTACAGTACAGGAAATCTCCTGTGACATAAAGTTATATACAGAATACATATAGAAAAGCATGCTCACACAACACATGACATCCGAGTATTTGAAGAAGATGGGTCAGCATTGCGTTTTGCATGTGGTGTGCACGTCAAGGGAAGGCGTCCCACTAGTACAGGAGTGGCCAACCTTACAGACACAAATAGCCACAAAAAAATGTATGACTACCAGGAGCCACAAGCTATACATTTACACACAAGTCACTGTATTTTCCACCCTATAAGATGCACCTAGGTTTTAGTGGAGAAAAAGAAGAAAAAAAATATTTTTCATCTGATCTTATTTTTTTTCTTATTTTTCATTAGCAGAAAAAAAATATATATTTTTCATCAGACCTCAGATCAGACTCCTAAATCAGATCCCCAATCCTCATCTGACCTAAAATAAGATCCCCAATGTTCAGATCAGACAATACAAATCAGACCCTCAGTGCTCAGATCTCTCCCCCCCCCATGCTTAGATCATATCTAGAGATGAGCGAACGTGCTCGTAACGAGCGCATGGGCGCCGAGCGCTACAGTGCTTGTTACGAGCACGTTCGCTCATCTCTAATCATATCCCTATGCTCAAATCTGACCCGGATGCTCAGATCAGACACCCATTGCTCAGATAAGGCTCCCCATGCTCAGACCTGGACCTCCCCTATTAGATCAGGCCCCCATGTTCGGGTAACGGTCAGGAAAGGAGATCGGAGCATGGGGTGGTGAGTGAGTCGGCCTGACTGCTTCCTGGCTTCACAGCTAGAGCCTCACTTGAAGAGGGGTTGGCCACCCCTGCACTAGTGTATAGTGAAGAAGGACCGGCACTTCTTCGCTATATAGCATATGACAATCGGCAGCATAACACAGTACCGGCAAAGTAAGAGATTTGAACCCATCCCATCCACGCCCTGTGGAAACTGTCCACCTGTGCACATGCGGTGCAGATTTTAAAATCCGCAGCTGGTCAGCTTATTTTGCAGATTTTCACTAGATTTCACGTCTTTGTGAGGGGTGAAATTGGCGATGAAAATGTCCGCCCTGTGTAAATGCCACAATGCAGCTGAAGGGGTTGGTGACTCTAGGAACCCATTAAACCATCCAACGCCTGGTAATAAAAGTTTTCATGGGCATCAACAGAAACAAACCCCAAAAAGTGTGGGCCAATAGCACATTTTTATGCTCACTGGTTGCCAGGCAGACCTGCGGGTGGACATGTGGTGCTGCAGACTGGACGCAGAATTTGCAGAGAAATCCGCAGCAGGCACTTTTCATCCTGGGTCCATTCACACATCCACACGGCCATGTGCCGGCACTAAAGAAATGCCTGTTCTTGTCTGTGGCTCCGGACAAGAATAGGACATTGTCTATTTTTTTTTTGCGGGGCTGCGGACCGGAAGTGCGGATGCAGATGGCACACTGTGTGCTGTCCGCATCTTTTGCAGCCCCATTGAAAATTAACGTGTCCTCACCCGTTCCGAGATGCGGACCCATTTTCCGGACGTGTGAATGGACCCGTAGGTTGTATTCACAGAAAACGTTTAGGTCAGGTTTTCATGCGGTTTTTGGCCTGTTTAGCGGATAGCTCGGACTGGTCATTAACTGGTCTAAGTCGACTTTCCGATCTCAGGGGGTTGAGAGGAGGATGGAAGGGATTCTATGGTTGTGTCTAATATATATGAGGCACTGGAGGCCCGGATGTGCTCCCGTTCTATAAACACTCATTTATGTCATATTCTTATCAGTTTGCTAACAAGTTAGCTATAAACCAGTGTTTATGAGGTCGGAGATAAGAGCTGGAGGGTGGAGAGGATCTCAGACATGATGGCGTTCATTATTTGTATGGAGATACATCCCGGATCAGCAGGACGACAGATGAAAGACACAACACGCTTACAGGACTCTGCACGCCATCGCATCCATCTTGGGCCAGTGCACAGACGTTTCCATACAGGGAGATGGCGGGTGTGGGCTGGGGCCGATTCTTATGGTTTTTGGTTTAGTTTTTTATTTGAAAATTGGGAATCAATAAAAATATGCAATTTTTGTAAAAAGCGCCAGTGTCAGATGTTAGCTGGGAGTCATTATGAGATGACCCATTTTTGTCTGTGCTGTTTTCGGCCCTTGTGGGCTCCCCCACACAAAGAAAATCTAGCATTTTCAACACTTCAGTTTCCTTAAAGGGGTTCTGCAGTTCTGTAAGGCTTCATTCACACGACCGTATGTGTTTTGCGGTCCGCAAATTGCGGATCCGCAAGAAAAAACGGATGACGTTCCGTATGGCATCCGTTTTTCCGTTTTTTTTTGCGATCTATTGTAACAATGCATATCCTTGTCAGCAAAACGGACAAGAATAGGACATGTTCTATCTTTTTTGCGGAACGGAAATACGGACATACGGAAACGGAGTACCTTCCGTTTTTTTTTGCGGACCCATTCAAATGAATGGTTCCGCATACGGTCTGCAAAAAAAAAAAAACGGAACGGACACGGAAACAAAATACGGTCGTGTGAATGAAGCCTTAAACTGATGATCTATCCCCTGTATAGATCATCAGCATCTGATCGGCGGCGGTCCGACACCCGGAACCCCCGCCGATCAGCTGTTTGAGAAGGCAGCGGTGCTGTGTTTACCGCAGGCCCAGTGACGTCACGACTAGTATTCACTGGCCTGGGCGGGGCTAAGCTCTGTTCACTTGAATGGAGGCCAGTGATACTAGTTGTGACGTCACTGGGCCTGCGGTAAACACAGAGAAGGCCGCGGCGCTCCTGCAGCGCCGATGCCTTCTCAAACACCTGATCGGCGGGGGTCCCGGGTGTCGGACCGTCACCGATCAGATGCCAATGATCTATCCAGGGAATAGATCATCAGTTTTAAAGAACTACAGAACCCCTTTAAAAACTGTAACTGCCTGTGTCATGTGAGGAGCGGCTTATGGAGTATATCTTTATGGCGCTTTACATGAAGGAAGCTTTAGGCTGGATTTCCAGTTTTTGTGGTGTGCGCCTATGGTCAGCTTTAGGAGGACACTGCTGCATAATAAAGGATCGTTCAGACTGTAGATATTTATGGGAGAGAAAAGAGATGGCACGCTCAGTGGTTGACACAATAGGTGGGACCCTCACTTAAACATTTATCAATGGTCAGAATACAAGGTAGGTGATGGAAGCTAGGAGCAGGTAGGCAATGGCTAATTATGGGTTAACAGTATATGAATTTCAACTTTATATTTTCTAACCATATCTGCAGATATTGGTTTGTGTAAGGCAGGTGTGAACAAGCGGCAGCACGCATGCAGTCCCCGTCCTGCTGGACAGACATACAGCTGATGGTCTGCCTGTGCGATCAGCTGTGTTTCTGGGCGCAGCGCTGTATGGAGTTGGATTAAAGCTCCTGCGTTGTAACAGGAATAGGTCGGGTCAGTGACAGCTGGGGTTTATTACTGCTTCTGCCTTCTCATACGCTCGGCTATGCCGCCTCCTCTATTGGACCCGGCGGTCACGTGATCACCGGGTGTCTTGGGCATTGGAACGGCAGGGTCTTAGCAGACCCTGATTAGCACTGCCTGTCTGCAATGACCCCACAGGGGGCTGTTTTCCCCTGGAGCTGAGTGAAAAAATATAACCAAAACTGTCACCATTACCGCCCTATTTAAGTGAAATTATACATTTTATATATCAAAATAACTGACACAAAATAAGGAACCCATTTTATTCGGTGACAGTTTGCATATTGCTATTTAATGTGTCGTAAAAACATTGCAAAAACTATTTTGTTGAAAAAAAATTTTTAAAAAATCCAGCACATGCACTACGGATAAAAAACAAACAGTCTCTTTATTGTAATCCTTTAAAATTCCATGAGCTGATCAGAAAGCTTTTTCGGTCCGAAGGAGGCAGGATGGAAGGAAATGTCGCCACTTAAAGAAGAACTCCTGCAAAAAATTTTATTCTCTGACCTGTTAGAAAGGTGCATGATATAATCTGTAGTGATTGTCGTCATCTCATCAGAGACTGTAATTCTGAGTTATCCCCTCTCTTCTTATTGTAGCTGGGTCATGTGACCAATTCCCTGACCTCCAACTGACCCAGGACAGGAAGCCAGTAACTGCTCTATTCATTCCTATGAGACTGAAAGTGAAGCTCCCATAGGAATACATAGAGAATTAGACTTTCTGTCCACACATAAGGTGCTGTGTGAGTTGGTGGGTCTAATTCCTAGTCACATGACACAGATGAGAAGCATTAGGGAGATATAAGTCAAAAATACAGACACTGGTAAGAAAATGACATTCACTGCAGATTACATCATGTACATTTCTAGCAGGAAAATTTTTTGCGGGAGTTCTTCTTTAAGCCTCTATTACACTGTATGATATTCGGGCCAATTATTGGGAACAAGTGTTCATAGAAATGATCATTCCCAATAATTGACCCATATAATCGTGATCAGCCGATAAAAGAGCAATCTCTCAGGAAGAAAGATGTATGGTTAGAGTCAGCACATCTCTCTGTATAATCAGGGGCGTATTACACGGCCTGATGTGGCAGATGATTGTGGGGAGAGACCGTTGCTATTACATGCAGCAATCTCCTCCACAGCATGGGGAGGAGCAATCGTCCCCCATGCTGTATAGTGGTTTGCCAGCAGCAGATCGTTATTAGACACCATGATCTGCCGCCTGCAAACAATAATGTTTTAACACTGTAAAAGAGTTGGATTGCCCGATGAGTGAGTGTTTGCTCGTTCATCAGGTAACAAGTGGCAGCATAAGGGCTCCTGCACACGACCGTATGCTTTCAGAGACATACAGTCCGTGAGTGAACCATATGTCCCGGAGCGGCACTGAACGTGCGCACGGGAGCGCACAGCATCATAGATGACAATGATGCTGTGTACGCTGGGCCGCCCGGTGGACTATTATCCTGTACTTATAAGATCATATGAGTACAGGACAATTGCCCCACGGGCTCAGTACTTTACGGGTAATTCACTGCCCTACAGATCAAGAACTACCCTGCTTTTACTTAGGGCTCATTCACACAACTGCATCTGTTTTTGTGGAACACAAATAGCAGATCCACAAAACACAGATATCAGCCATGTGCATTCCGCATTTTGCAGATTGGAACGTCCTGCCCTATGATAGAAATGCCTTATCTTGTCTGCCAAACGGACAAGAATAGGACATTTTCTATCTTTTTTGAGGGGCTGCGGAACAGATGTGCAGATGCGGACAGCACACGGTGTGTTGCATCTTTTGTGGCCCCAGTAAAATGAATGGGTCCTCATCTGATCCGCAAAATTGCAGAACAGGTGCGGACAGAAAAAAACGGCCGTGTGAATGAGCCCTTGGGGGAATAATCCTTCGCCAGACCCTCCTGCAGCAGCTTCTGAGAATGGACACGTTGAAATCTAACACATCTGATTCTTCTTCAGCCTGACATTGGCAGCTGGAGTCGGGAGGCCCCCCCCTACACATTATACATTCTAATAAACCCGCTAATTACGCAGGATTGTTTTATCCAATATGTATTGTCTCCACTAGTTAGCACCACACTCTTACCACTACGGTCAGTACCTGGTTTGATCTTCATCACCACAGTCTTTCTGTTCTGGTCTCTCATTTGCTTTATATCCAGCAGGTCATGGGGATTGCCATTATGCCGGGGCCAGCAGTATACAAATATCCGTGATCCGCTGCTTCCACAGTCCACCACCACTCCGTAGTTAATATTGGGATTGCCTGTGTCAGTGGCTTCCATATCAGTAACACGAGCCAGGTACCTGAACGGTGGAGATGGGGAAACCTCAAGTACAGTCCACATACAGACATTTATGGTCAGTATTCAGGGGCGGTACAGACATATTCTTTATATTTAGAGAAGGGGTCTCCAGTTTGAGAAAAAAAAAAGGTCTGCCCCCCTCAAAAAAACAGCACCATCTTGCTATGGTCCACTAAAGCCAATGGAAGCTGCAACACCTGATACAGCCTATGGACAAAATTGGTGCTGTTTTTGGGGTGAGGAAGTTATTTTTTCTAATACAAGAAACCCCTTTAATTCATACTACAGTGGTTAATATTTAAACCTTTCTTTTTTGTTCTCACTATTACCACTGGCTGGAGAAGGGGGTGGAGAACAGCTGACGTCAACTTTTAGTTACTTTAAGTAGATAAGTGTTATAGGTAGAAGATAACGCCGCACGGAGATGGCTTGACGCCAGAGGTCACGCTACGTTTTTTTCAGAAGAGTAAAAATACTCCTCTGACCATTTTTGAGGAGTATTTTTATCCGAGGAGGAGTACGAAATCTGCGGTAATTAAAATACATAATACGCAGGCCTGCACTTGCTCACATCTGTGTTGGAGGCTGCATTTGGAGCCTTTGTTGCAGATTCTGTTGAAAGACCAGACAAAAAAGCCTTGTATGCAGGAGTTTTTTGTCTGGTAAAAAGACAGATTGCAAATGGAAACTGAACGGATCCCATTGTAGTTGGTGGAGTCTGTTCAGCTTCCCTGTGGGGTGACAGGGGGAGCAGGGTCACTAGAGGGGCGCGGTCACTAGAGGGGCGAACAGGGGAGCAGGGTCACTAGAGGGGCGACAGGGGGAGCAGGGTCACTAGAGGGCGACAGGGGGAGCAGGGGTCACTAGAGGGGCGACAGGGGAGCAGGTCACTAGAGGGGCGACGTCACTAGAGGGGCGACGGGGTCACTAGAGGGGCGACAGGGGGAGCAGGGTCACTAGAGGGGCGACAGGGGGAGCAGGGTCACTAGAGGGGCGACAGGGGGAGCAGGGTCACTAGAGGGGACAGAGGGAGGTCACTGGGGCGACAGGGGAGCAGGGTCACTAGTGGGGCGACAGGGGGAGCAGGGTCACTAGAGGGGCGACAGGGGGAGCAGGTCACTAGAGGGGGCGACAGGGGAGCAGGGTCACTAGAGGGGCGACAGGGGGAGCAGGGTCACTAGAGGGGCGACAGGGGGAGCAGGGTCACAGGGGGCAGGGACGCAGGGCCACTAGAGGGGCAGGGGGAGGGACAGGGGAGCAGGGGCGACAGGGGCGACAGGGGGAGCAGGGTCACTGAGCAGGGCTAGAGGGCGACAGGGGGAGCAGGGTCACTAGAGGGGCGACAGGGGAGCAGGTCACTAGAGGGGGCGACAGGGGGAGCAGGGTCACTAGGGAGGGCGACAGGGTCACTAGAGGGGCGACAGGGGAGGCAGGGTCACTAGGGGACAGGGGGAGCAGGGTCACTAGGGGCGAAGGGAGCAGGGTACTAGTGGGGCGGGACAGGGGAGCAGGGGAGCAGGGCACTAGTGGGGCGACAGGGGGAGCAGGGTCACTAGTGGGGCGACAGGGGGAGCAGGGTCACTAGTGGGCGCGACAGGGGCGCAGGGTCACTAGAAGGGGAGAGGGGAGAGCTGGGTATAGTGGGGTGACAGAGGAGGGGGGGCAGAGAACTGGGAGACTGGACAGAACATGGTGGGGGAGGGGGAAAATCACTCACTTGAAGATGGAACAGCTTTTCACTGCCACAGCTCTCCATCCCTCTCCACCTGGGGGAACAGGCCGGAGCAGCTCTTCTCCCAGGCAACAGTGACATCAGTCGCGCCTTTACCTCTCCAGCCGCCCTGTTTTGTTCCCCAGGGTCCATGTTCTGCGGCCCGCTCTCCTTCCCAGCCCCGGGAGCAGGCCCCTCCTCCTTCCTCTGCCTCACCCGATCTGTATTTCTTGGTCACCAATAACAAAGCTCCTTGCTAAGGAGCTTTGTTATGGTTATTTCAGGCACAGGCAGCATTGCTGTGCTGCTGTGCCGTCATGTTGGTAACGGAAGTCTGCTAGTGGACGCCTTAGACTTTTTTCAGGGAGTAAAATTGCCTGAAAACGCGTCTATGACGCATTTTTATGCGTTATTGCGACCTCTGCATGACGCCATTACATGAAGGCTACAACAGTAAGACCGGAAAGTAGAAGCCCAAGGCAAACCAGTCTGTCCTGGACCAGAGTATCGCTGAAACTTCTCCTGCCCTCGGGTCAGTCTGGATTCCCCTCCCCCCCACTTACAGTCTCTTACCTGTGATAGTTTCGCTCTCGCTGAGAACGACTGTACTTCGTCCTGACCAGCAGCAGAGAGTAGATCAGAAATAACAGGATGCCCACCACAGTACCAATAATCACCAGCTGCCGCAGGGTGGTATTCAGGGCACGAGGGCACCCACCAGGGGATATGCTAAAGTGCCAGGAAGCAGGAACGAGGCAGGATATGCTAAGCCTGGAAGCAAACATAATACATGTGGTGGTGAATGAATGATGTGGCTGACAGTTTTGGGTACAGTCATCAAGATTATGATATTGTATGTCATTGTAGGGAGCAACTGCTCCACTTTTGCGCTGCACAAAATTTTTTAAAAATTCCACCCCGTTATACCATCAGGACAACGCCGGTCCACATGTCCTAATATCTCAGAGCCCTCAGAATCTGTCACCACGTGAAGTGCAGGTCTCCTGATTCACCTGCTGTTTCCCTCATGCCGATCACTGCCTGCATTCCTGAAAAAGCCTTGATTTTGTGATGTGCAAATTAGCTGTTTGGTGCAATGAGGGTGTCACTGTTGCACTTCATATCACTGAAAGCAGCACTGCTCCATATTTCTGTCTGCCCTGCCCCGCCCTCAGCCTTGAGTGGATACGTAATTTTGCCTAGCCCCATGTTCTCACGTGTGTGCCGGCACTTTGGGAATCGGTGCATGTGCAGTACAGTCCTGCTGCTTGCCTGGGCTGAAGTCCTCGGTACTACACAGCCATGGCAAGCATCAGGACTGTATTTCAGGAACCGGCGCAGGCACAAGGACAGGTACAAGGGATTACCATTTTCCTCCCTGGCTCTGTGTCCTGCGCACATCTGACACCTCACTTGGATTACTATGGAGGTGACAGATTCCGAGTTGCATTCTGTGCTATAAAAAATGTGGAACAATGCCGCCCTAAGCTTATTTTTTAATAACTATTTTCCTGAGCATAAAAAATAAAACAAAAAATACTAAAGCCCCAGTAGTGAATGGTCTGGTGTTGAACTGGTTAACACTAAGTAGGACATGCCACCAGGATGTGACATCATACAAAGGTCTTGTGATTTCACCTTCTACAATCTTTCATTCTTTTTTCTCTGCAAGTTTGATCTGTGATCTTGTGATTACCTGTACATCACCCATATTATGACTTGCTTCAGTCCCTGCCCCTTGTACACTGACCACATATGTTCCTCAGTCCCTGCCCCTTATACACTGACCACATATGTTCCTCAGTCCCTGCCCCTTATACACTGACCACATATGTTCCTCAGTCCCTGCCCCTTATACACTGACCACATCATGCTTCCCTCAGTCCTGGCCCCTTATAACACCTGCAACCCACTATGTTCCTCAGTCCCTTGCCCCTTAATAACAACTGACGCACATATGTTCGCCCAGTCCCTGCCCCTTATAGCACTGACCACATTATGTTCCTCAGTCCTGCCCCTTAACACTGGCCACATATGTCCTTCAGTCCCTGCCCCTTATAGACACTGACCACACTATGTTCCTCAGTTCCCTGCCCCTTATAGCAACTGACCGACATATGTTCCTCAGTTCCCTGCCCCTTATACACTGCCAGCATATGTTCCCCAGTCCCTGCCCCTTATAACACTGACGCACATATGTTCCTCAGTTCCCTGCCCCTTATACACTGACCACATATGTTCCTCCCCAGTCCCTTGCCCCTTATGACCACTGAACCACATATGTCCTCAGTTCCGCCTCCCTTATACACTGACGCAACATATGTTCCTGCAGCTCCCTGCCCCTTATACCACTGACCACATATGTTCCTCAGTCCCTGCCCCTTATACACTGACCACATATGTTCCTCAGTCCTGCCCTCCTTATACACTGACCACATATGTTCCTCAGTCCCTGCCCTTATACACTGACCACATATGTTCCTCAGTCCCTGCCCCTTATACACTGACCACATATGTTTCCTCAGTCCCTGCCCCTTATAACTGACCACATATGTTCCTCAGTCCCTGCCCCTTATACACTGACCACATATGTTCCTCAGTCCCTGCCCCTTATACACTGACCACATATGTTCCTCAGTCCCTGCCCCTTATACACTGACCACATATGTTCCTCAGTCCCTGCCCCTTATACACTGACCACATATGTTCCTCAGTCCCTGCCCCTTATACACTGACCACATATGTTCCTCAGTCCCTGCCCCTTATACACTGACCACATATGTTCCTCAGTTCCTCCCTCTTATACACTGACCACATATGTTCCTCAGTTCCTCCCTCTTATACACTGACCACATATGTTCCTCAGTCCCTGCCCCTTATACACTGACCACATAAGATCCTCAGGCTGCATTACTCACCTTCCCATTTTGGACTTAGGTTAAGATGAGCAGAACAGGAACCACATTCACCCCATAATTGCTGCTTTGCTACCGGATTTCTTCCACTGACGTGTCCCCCATCTTCTCCACCTGCACAGGAAACACATATAGCGGTGTTATACAGGGGCTTCTGGGTAATCCACCCCTTTTATTGTACAATGAAAAACTGCGGCGTTTACTATTATTTTAAGTCTACCATGTGGTGTTTCAAGTTCAACATCTCTGCTTTAGGTCATTGAATGGGAACCTTCGTTGTCTACTTACAGATGATGAGGATGTGACTTGGAGGTGGTCTGGCTCCCGGCACCCCCGACAATCAGCTGTTTTAGGAGGCCGCAGAGTTACAGCGCCATGCATTGTATAGTGGCTGTGCTTGGTACTGCAGCTCAGGACCATTCACTTGAATAGGACTAAGCTGCACCCAGATCATGTGACTGATGAACGTGACGTCACCGGCCTAGAAAGTGCCTGCAGCGCTCACCGGAGTGTCACAGACTCTTCAAACAGCTGATTGGCAGGGGTGCTGGGTGTCAGACCCCCACCATTGTGATATTGATGACCTACCATAGACTGGGTAAAACTGCTGTTTACCAGCATCATTTTGTGGCCACTTACCAACAGCGCTAACTTCTTTTACAACCACATATCAGCACGGCCGTACCCTGACGTCATCTGCTGGGAAGAGCTTCTCCGTGCAGGAGATTATCCACATACATGTCATGTGTGCCGCACCTCCATGGCCCCGCAAAAAAGAGAAGGGATTTGTGGACAAGAACAGGGATTTCTGTCATGGCGAAGGATGTTCCGATCCGCAAAATGTGATGCGCACAAGGGCGGTATCTGTGTAGATCGGCAATTTGTGATCCACAAAAATAGATACAGTCGTGTGAACGAGCCCTAAAGCTAAAGGCTCATGCACACGACCGGTGCCGGCCCGCATACGCCAGGTCCACAATACACGGGCACTGGCCGTGTGCAGCCCGCATCACGGATCCCGAACCCATGCACTTCAAAGGGTCCGCAATCACGGAGATGCGGAGCGGAGGCACGGATCAGAACACCACGGAAGCACTACTTTTTTGCGATGCGGACCGTCGGATGCGGATCGCAGACCCCATTCAAATGAATGGGTCCGCGATCCGAATGTGGCGGCCCCATTGTCAGTACCCGTGCGTTGTGGACCGCAAATTGCAGTCCACAGCACGGGCACTGAATGCACACATTCGTGTGCATGAGCCCTAAGGTGGAGGTTTCCTTCATCCTGTCACCGAGACATCTCAGATTATGTCACTTGGGGGTTCTTGAGCATTATACCGGCCTATACACATGTATGACACACTATACCGGCCTGTACACACGTATGACACACTATACCGGCCTGTACACACGTATGACACACTACACAGGTCTATACACATGTATGACACACTACACAGGCCTGCACACACACGTATGACACACTATAACCGGCCTGTACACACACACGTATGACACACTATACCGGCCTATACACATGTATGACACACTACACAGGCCTATACACATGTATGACACACTATACCGGCCTATACACATGTATGACACACTACACAGGCCTATACACACACGTATGACACACTATACCGGCCTGTACACACACACGTATGACACACTATACCGGGCCTATACACATGTATGACACACTACACAGGCCTGTACACACACATGACAGACTATACCGGCCTATACACATGTATGACACACTACACAGGCCTGTACACACACGTATGACACACTATACCGGCCTGTACACACACACGTATGACACACTATACCGGCCTATACACACGTATGACACACTACACACACGTATGACACACTATACCGGCCTGTACACACACACGTATGACACACTATACCGGCCTATACACACGTATGACACACTACACACACATATGACACATTATACAGGCCTGTACACACGTATGACACACTATACCGGCCTGTACACACATGGCAGGACTGTATACATATGACACACATGACAGGACTGTACACGTATGACAGGACTTTCCACATATAACAGGACTGTACACGTATAACAGGACTGTACACATATGACACACATGACAGGAATGTACACATATGACACACATGACAGGACTGTACACACGATAGGGCTTCTATACTGCGGTTCCTGGTAAGTGACAGCGGACGTCATGGCTGCCCTCCTGTCACACACCTCCCTCCTCCCTCATTACCACACATACCGGCTCGTTCTCCGTTTCCCCCGCAGCTGACAGCCGCCACAGTCGGGTGAAGGACACGTCAACGCGGTCAGGTAGACGTCTGTCCCCTGGGAGGGGTGAGGTGAGGGGAGGTGTATTCGCGGCCGGCAGGCCGTCCTCCCTGCCACAGGCCGGGTAACCAGGCGACCCTAGCAACCGCAGAACACCTGTCTTCATCTCGCGAGACTACATGCTGTCGGAGAAATTCCGGGTCACCGTGCGCCATCTTTGAAGTGGGCAGTCTGCCCATTAATGATTGACGCGAGAGTACAGTGAGCTGTAGCCGTAGTACTTCCGTTAATAGTCCTAGAGTGCCCCTTGTACAGTGCCACAGATGCTGCAATGCCCCCATGAATATTACCAGGGCTGCCTCAGGAATTTTAGGACCCCACAGGCCCCCCATCTACTGGTCCAGCATGTTCATAGCCATAACCTTTTTTTTTTTTTTGCTTCAGGGCACATAATACTAAACTTTTATTATGGGTTAAATGAAGGAAAAATCTATTTCTATTTACGCTGTTTACCATAAATAATGGGGAACATTTACTAAGACAGCCTTTCACGCTGGTCCAAGTTGTCCCCCCTGCGCTGTTATAGTATACGGCTAACTTATGACAAAACGTGCACCTGTCTAAAAAATTACTACAGCACCAGTTGGTGTAGTTTTTCATCTGCTTTTCGTCTACATTTTACAGGCGAAAAAGTCGTGTTCCCGCGCTACCCCCGGCATGCCCTTGCTCGGCCCTCATCCCGCCCATCTCTTGTACTTGGCGTTAAAACACCTGTAGGTGTAAAAATAGTCGCAAAAATGCCCTTTGCAATTACTTTTACGCCAGGCAACCTTTAATAAATGACCCCCAATATGTTCGCTATATTGTACATGTTATTATGAATACAGGGATGCCAAATACTGTTTTGTAATAAGTATGTTACAAAATCACATTTAGGGCTCATGCACACCACCGTATGTATTTTGCCTTCCACAAAAAACGGATACACCAAAAAATACAGATGACGTCTGTGTGTATTCTGCATTTTGCTGAATGGAACAGCTGGCCCCTAATAGAATAGTCCTATCCTTGTCTGTAATGCAGACAATAATAGGACATGTTCTATTTTTTTGCAGAACGGACCTACGGACATAAGGAAACAGAATGCACATGGAGTAACTTCTGTTATTTTTCTGGACCCATTGAAATGAAAGGTATGGCATACTGTCCGGAAAAAAAAAAAAACGGAACAGACGCGGAAAGAAAATACGTTGGTTTTTGCTGTTTTTTAAAGCAACATTAACTTGAAAAAATTTTTAACTTTTACCATAAAAGAAAAGCTGCAAAGTAAAAGTTACACTTTTCCGCTACAGTCTTTACTAAAGATGGGAATTAAAGGCTATGACCTCCTTTGGGGACAATTTTATTATTATTATTATTATTAATATTACTATTGCATTCTCTGGTCTCCTGGCCTCTTAGACCACGGCTACAGGGTGACACAATATCGCAGCATGGCGGTGATCCCATACAAAATGGGATTTTTGTGCAGTTCGCACTGCGATCTCATTCATTTCTATGGGATCACTGCTACTCTGCAATCCTGGCCGCGACAGTTCTCACGGGTGTAGCAGTATTTGTCTGGCCAAATACTGACATATTTGCCAGGTGGCGGCCAGATCTCCACCGGACCCCATAATAGTCAATGGGGCCAGTGGGCATTTCAGTAACGTCCACCAATGCCGGATCCAGAGAGCTCTGCCAGGTTGTTCTCTGCTGGAACAGTCTGCCAGAACTATGCCAACAGTGTGAAACAGGCCTTATACTCATTATAGCTAGGTTCTTATCAAAATGATATGGCTCAAATAAGCATTTATGAGGTCAGGAGATCAGAGATAAGAACTGTACATGAGCTGTCTCCGAGTAAACAGAAAGATATTTAACCCCTGTATCTCAAAAACTGCTGAACATTTTTAATAAAGACCAATCGCAAAAACTATTTTTGGACCAAAATGAGTAGAATGCACTAGGGTGCATGCACGCGGTGCAGATTTGTGTGCAGAAAATGCGCATGAAATCTATACCAAAACCACAGGTAAAAACACACATGAATCCGCACTATTTATTGTGGTTTTTGTTTGTTTTTTTGGGCAGATTTTATGTTTATGTTAACAATTCCATTGAAGTCTATGGAGAAAACCACTGTACAGAAGTTATAGAGTCGCACAAACAATTGAAATGTTGCAGATTTTAAAATCCACAGTGCGGATCAATTTCCGCACCCAATAAAAAAAATCTTATTCACTTTGCTGGTACTGTATTACGCTTGCGTTTTTTTTGTACAAAATCCAGAAAAAACTGAACATAATCTGCATTGTATGCAGGTACTCTAACAAAGTAGGTCTATAGCAAGGTGGTGAATATGCTGCCTGCTATACAGAAGGTCTTGGGTTCAATTCCCAGTCGAGACCTGGAAAATAATTTCATTAATATTGATTTTGGCATCAAAATATACTTTCCAGCTTTTCTTTTATGGTAAAAGTTATATTTTTTAGCTAAGTTAATTTTACTAAAAAAATAAAAAATAATGGAGCAAAAATATAATTACTATAATTTAATTTTTTTACATATTTACTATTAACTACCACAAAACAATATTTGGTATCCCTGTAATCATAATAACCCATAGAATATGGTGAACATATTGAGGGACATTTATTAAGACACATATGCCAGTCTTGATCTCTGTAGTCCGAAGTGAGATGTGCATAAAAGCTAGTTTCACACTAGTATCCGGCAGGCATTCCCCTTAGGCATTGCCCTAAGGCGTAACTATAATGGTGACCTGGTGGAGATCCTGACACAACTTGGTCCTCTGTGTGCAAGAAACTCAAATTTACACCAACTAGGGGCTGGCGTAGACTTCAGCTATACCTAAATCCTATCCTTACAACAGTGGGGGTCATTTATGAACATTTTTACTCCAGCTTCTTGTGTAAAAATAGTTGCGAGACACCTTATTGTGATTTTTTAAATGTCCATATGACAGTATTTTGTCACATGGGTCGGTTTTACGCCATCCTCGCTACTTGGGAGTAATGGGGGCCAGGCCTTCGGCTCTGGCAAATTTACAGTCAGGTGCTGGAGTAGTTTTTACTCCCGGCGCACAGACTGCTGGAGGTGTACCTAATTTATGACAAGGACCAGTGTAAAAAGCTGGTCTATAGTGTAGTGGTAAATCTGCTGCCTGCCATACAGAAGCTACAGAATTTGTTTAGTAAATGTCTATGTGCTGTGAGAGGGCCTGCCCACCAACCCATATCCAGGAGCTGTGGCTCCTCGATCAGTACAGGCACTTGTTTGTTACTGACAGCCGGGTCCCTGATATATCCAGCAGCATCACTGAAAACTTCTATGCCGGAGGATTAACCTCTTACATGGCGTGGTTAATGCTGACCGCGGCATTTCAGAGGTATACAGAGGGAGGGAGCTCCCTCTTAAACTCCTTCGGCTCCCTGCAATGCCATCGAGGGGTGCCAATCGTTGCCATGGCACCCAGAAGGTGCAACTAGCTGGCAGTGTGAAAATGACAGTTTCAGTACAGCATAAATGGACGGCATTGAAACAGGCATCAGACCCTGATTGGGACTAAAATAAAAAGTAGAAAAAAAGTGTTTTTTAAAAATAAAAAAATAAAGTTTCAATTGTAAAAAAAACTCCCCTTTTCCCTGATCAAGCCAATTACAATTGAAAAAAAATAAATAACATTTTAGGTATTACCATGTCCATAAAGGTAAAACATACCAACCCAACTTTACCACTAACATGAAGTACAATGTGTCGCGAGCAAACTCTCTAACAATCGGATAAGTAAACAACAATTGGATAAGTAAAAGCGGTCCAAAGCTATTACCACATTAACGGGGCTATCTGAGACTATATAAAGCCCCCCCCCATATGCCGGGCCGCTCATACTTACCTGGGTCCCTGCTCCCTGCACCGCTGCTGGTCCCTTTACTGACAGGGACATGCCTCCCTAGTATCGCCGGTAATGCCAGGGAGGCTCGTCCCCGCCTGCCATTGGCTGCTATCCCCCCGTCACCAGATATTTTCATCCCTGCACGGGGAGAAGCAGCAGCAGCGTTGCGGGGACCAGGAGCAGCGCAGGGAGTCAGGTAAGTAGGGGCCCGGCATATGGGGGCGTGGCTTTATATAGTATTGGATAACCCCTTTAAGTGACACATGTCAGATTTGCAAAATTACGCTCGGTCCATATGCTGCAAACTGGTTGTGTCCTCAAGAGTGCTCTCAGTGGAAATGCTAAATTTTCCCGTTGACGCTGGGGCTAAATGGTGACCTTGGCTGCAACACCCATCGCACAACCAAATATTTCTGTGTAACAGTGAAGTCATTGTTTTTGTGAATTTGGGGTCTGTCGTGGCAACTTGCCAGTCACACTGTGACCCCATTCAGTTCAATGGTTGCACTGCTACACAGCGATCATTGGTCGTATGACAATGTGTTAAATTCATTTGTCCTCTTTCCTATCTTCAGACCTTGGGATGTATGATTGTACTTGACAGCAAGGACGTGCCGTTACTTGCAGAACTTTGGTGGTCTAATTCCTAGAACCCCAACTGACCACAGTGACAAAAGGACCACAGTCTCTGTATTTTCTTGGCACAGGGTTAACCCGACCCTGGCACTGTGAAATGGGCACATATAAAACAAACACCCATACCACAAACACCTATCGATCAGCAAGTCCATACAATATGGCGTCGCTTGCTACAGTTGGAAGGAAGACGGGACTATGGAATATGACATCATACAGATCAGTCTTCTTCTGTCTGCTTGTAGCATTCACTGTGAAAGCATAACCTCAAGTGTTCAGGGTTGCCAACCTTCCTTTCAAATTTTTCTGGACAACTGAACCAAAATTTACGGACGGCCCAAAATTTTTACGGACATACGCCACACCCCCTTTTTAGAGGACACGCCCCCCCTCTTTCCACGCCCCCAGAATAAAGAGGATTGTTCAGTAGTTAAAAATAAAATATGGCATATGGAAAAGAAATCAACAGTTTTCAGCTGTTACATCTCTGCCATTGAGTGCTTTGTTTATATGGCTGCAGTGATGATGCCTGTGACACACTGGACTTTCTGGCATCATTGCTGCTGCCATGTAAACAAAGACTGACAGGGACGTAACGGGCAAGTGTCACAATGTTGGTGTTCTGCACGCTGATGTGCAGGTGTATGGCATGTGTCCACTGCAGCCAGTTCTCAGCATTAGCTCACTGATTGGTGATTGGCTGCAGCAGTAACATACCATATACCGGCAAGTCCTTGCTGAAGAAATAGGCAACACATATTTGATGGACATGATATTCACCATTACCAAACGTACAAGATGACACATCACCACATACCTCTTAAGTCCAGTGACGTCTCCATGATGTAGATCTTCTCTTTTCTCATCTTCTCTATTTGGCCCACACCGCCATGACACTTCTTTCAGCCCCATCTTCTCTCTGCAGAGTTTGCCACAAAGACATCTTAGATTACCCACTTTTCTGTTATCCTGCTGCTGCCCAAAATACTGTGCCCACTGTGCTCCCCAAACACTATACTGTAGATATACCAGTGCCATATAGGTAGGATCCCATATAGTTAGTGCTCCCCAAAGTCCCACTGATACTAATAATTCTCTCCCAGAGTGCCCTCATTAGTAATAGTGCCCCAATAGTGAAAATGCTCCACAAGTAGCCCTTTTAGCAGTAGCGCCCTCCATATTGTACTAATAATAGTAACACCCCCAATAGTACCCCTGGTAGTAGTAATAATTCCCCATAATAGAAATCATTTTTCCCATAGCGCCTCCAGTAGTGCTCCCAGAAATAATAAGGACCTGCTGTAATGGTCCTCAGATCAGCCCACTGTGCCCCCATCAGACCTCAGATCAGCCCACTGTGCCCCCATCAGACCTCAGATCAGCCCACTGTGCCCCCATCAGACCTCAGATCAGCCCACTGTGCCCCCATCAGACCTCAGATCAGCCCACTGTGCTCCCATCAGACCTCAGATCAGCCCACTGTGCCCCCATCAGACCTCAGAGCAGCCCATTGTGCCCCCATCAGACCTCAGATCAGCCCAGTGTGCCCTCATCAGACCTCAGATCAGCCCAGTGTGCCCCCATCAGACCTCAGATCAGCCCAATGTGCCCCCATCAGACCTCAGATCAGCCCACTGTGCCCCCTTCAGACCTCAGATCAGCCCACTGTGCCCCCATCAGACCTCAGATCAGCCCACTGTGCCCCCATCAGACCTCATATCAGCCCACTGTGCCCCCATCAGACCTCAAATCAGCTTATCGTGCCCCCATCAGACCTCAGATCAGCCCACAGTGCCCCCATCAGACCTCAGATCAGCCCATTGTGCCCCCATCAGACCTCATATCAGCCCATTGTGCCCCATCAGACCTCATATCAGCCCACTGTGCCCCATCGGACCTCAGAGCAGCCCACTGTGCCCCCATCGGACCTCAGAGCAGCCCACTGTGCCCCCATCGGACCTCAGAGCAGCCCACTGTGCCCCCATCGGACCTCAGAGCAGCCCACTGTGCCCCCATCGGACCTCAGAGCAGCCCACTGTGCCCCCATCGGACCTCAGAGCAGCCCACTGTGCCCCCATCGGACCTCACAGCAGCCTGCTGTGCCCCCATCAGACCTAAGAGCAGCCCACTGTGCCCCCATCAGACCTCACAGCAGCCCACAGTGCCCCCATCAGACCTCAGAGCAGCCCACTGTGCCCCCATCAGACCTCAGAGCAGCCCACTGTGCCCCCATCAGACCTCACAGCAGCCCACTGTGCCCCCATCAGACCTCACAGCAGCCCACTGTGCCCCCATCAGACCTCACAGCAGCCCACTGTGCCCCCATCAGACCTCACAGCAGCCCACTGTGCCCCCATCAGACCTCACAGCAGCCCACTGTGCCCCCATCAGACCTCACAGCAGCCCACTGTGCCCCAGCCGGCTGGGCTGGCTGGCTCAGGCTCAGGGGGACTTAGCTGCTTATCCATTCATCGGATCCCCTCCTAACAGGCAACCCCCTCACCCCACCCCCCGCCCACCACTTACCTTGCCTTGGCATTCCACTACTCTCTCCGAGACTCCGCACGCCACAGCAGTGGCGCTGACAGCCCACCCGGTCCGGCCCCTTTCTCCACGACTCCACCTCCAGGTAATTATTACTAGAATGAATGAATGCTTGCGTGCTTACGGCACATCGCCGGCTCGCCCTCCCAGAGCGCCAGCGCGGCCAGGGAGAGCTGCCGGAACTTTTAACTACTGTATGCCCGAAGTCTGTATGCGTAATTGCGTACGCAGTACAGACTTCGGGTTTTTACCACTAAAATCCATGGACGCTGTTTTTTTCTGCCGGACGCTACGGACGGCAGAGAAAAACAACGATTTTTTGTGGACTGTCCGTAAATTTACGGGCGGTTGGCAACCCTGGTATGCTCCACATTGTGAGGATAAAATTTCCAAAAACTGAACCACCCTGTAAATGTAAAATGCTGCAAATTTGCTGCACACAAATTCATAGCATTTATCTCACACGTGAACGTACTCTAATAGAAGCAAACTTACTATATAGATGTGTGTGGTAAGGTGTAGGGCCAGGTACTCAGACAAGTATTAAAAAAAAAATATACCGTATACAGTGTATATATATATATATATATATAGAATATTTTTTTTAATACTTGTCCGAGTACCTGGCCCTACACCTTACCACACACATCTATGTAGTAAGTTTGCTTCTATTAGAGTACGTTCACGTGTGAGATAAATGCTATGAATTTGTGTGCAGCAAATTTACAGCATTTTACATTTACAGGGTGGTTGAGTTTTTGGAAATTTTATCCACACAATGTGGAGCATACCCACATTATAAACTGACTTGCACTGCAGTTTGTCAATCTGCAGGACCAGTTTATGTTGTACGTTTTAGGCCACCTGCACCTACACTGTATACGGTATATACACAAATATATATTGTATACAGTATACACACAAGTATATACAGTACATATGCACATACAGTATATATACTGTATACACTATATACACATACAGTACATATGTACACATATAATCTATACAGTGTATACACAAATATACACTATACACATATATACAGTACATAAACACATATTTACTGTATACAGTATATATACAAGTACTTACAGTACATACACATATATACTGTATACATTTTATACAGTACATATACACACATAAAGTCACTTACAGGCATCCTGGGGGTTAACGTGGAGCAGGGTGAGGTGGAGAAGATGATCTCCTGGTTTTCCCTGCTGACAGGGCTGTTTTTCAGCGCTTCCACGATCTTTACTCTTTGCAGGCATAGGTAGTGAATTATAGCCTGTGACCCGACAGGAAGTTCATGTGGGGTCAGGGGTTATCATTCACAGCCTGTGCTCTGTACAAAAGCCGCTCTATGGATGTGGAAAAGAGCGCTGGCTGCACTCTGTGAGGGAGCTGTCAGGAGGAAACAGGGACGTGCTGCCGGCTCCTCAATAGTCTTTGCGGCTGCCTCACCTCGCCTGCGAACCTGATCAGTAGGACTCCTCCTCCTGACTGCTGCTCCATCATGCTCCACACTTGAACATCGGTTCTCATCTCCCTGCCCTGCGCACAACTGCGCAGTGCAGACTACAGAGTTTGGGGCACAAATTTACGGACAGTGCTTTTTTCTGCCGGACGCTACGGACGGCAGAAAAAAGCACTAGGTTTTTGCGGACTGTCCGTAAATTTACGGACGGTTGGCAACCCTGCAAGTGTTGTATGTCCTGAATGATTGTGATGACTCTGTCCTGAGGTCCCAGGATTAGGACTGACAAACCCTGCCAACTGAACAGGCAGTAACTCATGTTGTCCACTAGGTGTCAGAATTACATAGAAGAACTCAGTCTATACTTCTTTGCATTGCTCTGCTGTGTCAGGATGCAGGTCAGGTACCTTATGTGGTTTACTGCTGGATGTAACTGTAGAAGATCGCAGAGAATAATAGCCCCTTTTCTCACAGGTTAATGTCATATTATGGAGGTATTCATCTCTAGAAGCATTACTTCTTCAAGATACCATATGCAGCACTTGGAATGCCAGCAAGGCCACAATACAGACCCCTAAACATAACTCCCAAATTCTGATACGCCTAAGGAGGGACAATTTTTTACACTAAGCCACTCCTCTAAATCCACCCAATGCATGTCTATACATATTATATGCCCACAAGTAGTTATGCCTCCATAGAGCCCCCCTACATAGGGTGACCAGACGTCAGGGGCGGACTGGGAACTTAAAGTGGCCCTGGAAAAAATAGTAAAAGTGGCCCCATTTATTAGTCCAGTTGATGGAAGGCAGGGCCAGAAATACCATATTGTGGCACATTATACCACCCCAACAGAGCCAAATACCATAGTCCATCACAAAATACTGCCAAAAGCGGCACAAAATACATTCCCAGAAACGTTCACTGGCCGGCCGTGAGGAGAGTTCAGGTGGCCCCATGGGCATCGGCCCACCGGGAAGTTTCCCTGTAAGGTCTATGGCCAATCCGCCCCTGCCAGACATCCTCTTTTCCCCGGACATGTCCTACTTTTGGGCATTAAAAAAATGTCCGGGGGGAATTTGAAAATCGTCTGGGATTTTGTTGGACTGCCTCAAACTGTTTGAGTCAAACATAATTTATGTTTGACTCAAACAGTTTGAGGCAGTCCAACAAAGTCATTTTAACTTTTAAAATGGCTGTTAGAGTTAAAAATAATAAAAACAAACTCACCTTTTCCACTTGTTCGCGGCGCAGCCGGTCCGGTGTCTTCTTTCTTCTTTCCAGGCCTTGCAGGACCTGCAAAAGGACCTTTGGTGACGTCACCGCAGTCACCACGTGGTGAGCGCGCTCACAGCGCGGTGACGCCGCCAAAGGTCCCTTTGCAGGTCCTGCAATGGGAAAGAAGAAAGAAGACACCGGACCGGCTGCGCCGCGAACAAGTGGAAAAGGTGAGTTTTTTTAAATTATTTTTAACCCCTAAGGGCCATTTTAACAATTATTTTCTGTTATAACCATGTTATAACGGAAAATAATAAAGGGAAGTTCGGGTCCCCATAGTGCCCCCACATCTGTCTCCATAGTGCCCCCACATAGCAGTTTTGGCCCCTTTGTGCTCCCACTTAGTAGTTATGCCTCCATTGTGCCTCCACACAGTAATTATGCCTCCATAGTGCCCCCACACAGTAGTTTTGCCACCTATGTACTCCCACTCAGTAGTTATGCCTCCATTGTGCCCCCACAAAGTAGTTATGTCCCTATAGTGCCCCCACATAGTAGTTTTGCCCCTTTGTGCCTCCAGTCAGCAGTTGTGCCTCTATAGTACCCCCACTCAGCAGTTATGCCTCCATAGTGCCTCCACACAGTAATTATTCCCCCGTAGTGCCCCCACACAGTAGTTATGCCCCCGTAGTGCCCTCACACAGTAGTTATGCCTCCATAGTGCCCCCACACAGTAGTTATGCCCCCGTAGTGCCCTCACACAGTAGTTATGCCTCCATAGTGCCCCCACACAGTAGTTATGCCTCCATAGTGCCTCCACACAGTAATTATGCTTCCATAGTGCCCTGCCCCCACACAGTGGTTATGCCTCCATAGTGCCTCCACACAGTAGTTATGCCTCCATAGTACCCCCACACAGTAGTTATGCCCCCATAGTGCCTCCACACAGTAGTTATGCCCCCATAGTACTCCCACACAGTAGTTATGCCCCCTGCTGAGCTGCTGTCCTGCACAGTGTAATTTGAGACATACAGTACATCAGCCGTCCAGGGAGCCGCTGAAATCCATGACTGTCCCATCGGATCTGGGACGGTTGAGAGGTATACCATAAGGGCTCCATGTGTCACATTATGTGGTCTGAGACCCCAGTGTTTCTGTATGTATGTGGCCTTTACTGCCTTTACATTGATCCATTCTATGCCAATTTGGAGGACATGGATAAACTAGGATTATCACCAACAGGATAAAGCCACACGTTTCAGGATGATGGATTCCTAAAGGAACACTGCTGTGTGGATACCACAGATAGTATTTGTATGTCTTCTGTTCCTCCTGTATTCTCCTTTATAGTATGTTTCTACATCACAGCAACATGTAACTTCCATGACAAGACACTTTACCACAACAGGAAATTTATCAGCCATATGTTATCTGACTCTTTCTACACAGGTGTCAGTTGTCAGGTTCACACAGTAAGGGGCTATATGGCGACATGTGTCACGTTACAGAAAGTCACAAAAAAGTCACAGGCGAGTAGCATGTTGCACACAAACTTACAACACAAAATCCACGAGGTGTGGAATTTTTCGCTTCTGTTGTGCTTAACATAGTAACATAGTTTATAAGGCTGAAAAAAGCCCTCCGTCCATCCAGTTCGGCCTGTTTTCCTACAAGTTGATCCAGAGGAAGGCAAAAAACCCCTGTGAGGTAGAAGCCAATTTTCCCCACTTTAGGGGAAAAAAATTCCTTCCCGACTCCAATCAGGCAATCAGAATTACTCCCTGGATCAACGACCCATCTCTAGTAACTATAACCTGTAATATTATTACACTCCAGAAATACATCCAGGCCTCTCTTGAACTCTTTTAGTGAACTTACCATCACCACCTCCTCAGGCAGAGAGTTCCATAGTCTCACTGCTCTTACCGTAAAGAATCCTCTTCTATGTTTGTGTACAAACCTTCTTTCCTCCAGACGCAGAGGATGTCCCCTCGTCACAGTCACAGTCCTGGGGATAAATAGATGATGGGAGAGATCTCTGTACTGATCTCTGATATATTTATACATAGTTATTAGATCTCCCCTCAGTCGTCTTTTTTCTAAAGTGAATAAGCCTAATTTTGATAATCTTTCTGGGACCTGTAGTCCACCCATTCCAGTTATTACTTTAGTTGCCCTCCTCTGAACCCTCTCCAGCTCTGCTATGTCTGCCTTGTTCACAGGAGCCCAGAACTGTACACAGTACTCCATGTGTGGTCTGACTAGTGATTTGTAAAGTGGCAGAACTATGTTCTTATCACGGACATCTATGCCCCTTTTGATGCAACCCATTATCTTATTGGCCTTGGCAGCAGCTGTCTGACTGGTTTCTACATCTTAGTTTGCTGTCCAATAAAATTCCTAAATCCTTTTCCATGTCAGTGTTACCCAGTGTTTTACCATTTAGTATGTACTGGTGACTTGCATTATTCCTTCCCATATGCATAACCTTACATTTGTCAGTGTTAAACTTTATCTGCCACTTCTCTGCCCACACAACGTTCACACATTGGAAGTCAATTTTCTACTGTGGTGTCCAGACTTGTCGTTGCAGAGAGAAAGTCAATGCAACTGACAGAAGTTGATTTTTACCTTCATTTTTTCAATCCCCCTTGGCTGCAGAGTGCAAAGGGGGCGTGACCTGACCGGGTCGGGGGCGTAGTTTAGCGGGACCTGTGGGGGGGTGCTTTTAAGTCCTTCTTTTGAGGGTGGCCTGAATTACAGGTAAATGCCATGGTAATTTATAAGGAAACACAGTGGGTGCCAGAGGAAGAAAACATTGCTTCGCACGGGTATATTTAATCTATTTCATTTAATGTTTCTGTGTGTGATTGCAGAGAGAAAGTCACCCTCCCTCCCACCCCTGCAGCTGACAGAAATTGATTTTTACCTTCAATTTTTCAATCCCCGTTGGCTGCGGAGTGGGAGGGGGCGTGGCCTGACCGAGTCGGGGGCGTGACTTAGAGAGACCTGGGGCTGGGGTTTTAAGTCCTTCTTTTGAGGGTGGCCTGAATTACAGGTCAATGCCGTGGCAATTTATGAGGACACGCAATGGGTAGCAGTGGAATAGCAATAGGTAATATTGGCTAATGCAGGTCATATTTTGGGAATATCTCGGGAATGGTACGTCCTAGAGAGCCGATCTGGTCTAAAACCTTCCCGGACAGCTGATGTACCTGTGTGCCAAATTTGGTGAAAATCGGTCCAGTAGTTTGGTCGCGCATATAGAACAGACAGACAGACAGATGGACGGACAGACAGACAGAAACTCATTTTTATAATATTAAGAGATATATTATACTGTTTTCTACAGTGTATAAACAGTATACTGTCGTCTGTATTATATTTATAAATACAGTATACTGTCGTCTGTAGTATATACACAGTATACTGTCCTCTGTAGTATATATACACAGTATACTGTCCTCTGTATTATATATATATATATATATATATATATATATATATATACAGTATACTGTCCTCTGTAGTATGTATACACAGTATACTGTCCTCTAATAACATATACAGTACAGACCAAAAGTTTGGACACACCTTCTCATTCAAAGAGTTTTATGTATTTTCATGACTATGGAAATTGTAGATTCACACTGAAGGCATCAAAACTATGAATTAACACATGTGGAATTATATACTTAACAAAAAAGGGTGAAACAACTGAAAATATGTCTTATATTCTAGGTTCTTCAAAATAGCCACCTTTTGCTTTGATTACTGCTTTGAACACTCTTGGCATTCTCTTGATGAGCTTCAAGAGGTAGTCACCTGAAATGGTTTTCACTTCACAGATGTGCCCTGTCAGGTTTAATAAGTGGGATTTCTTGCCTAATAAATAGGGTTGGGACCATGAGTTGTGTTGGGCAGAAGTCAGGTGGATACACAGCTGATAGTCCTACTGAATAGACTGTTAGAATTTGTATTAGGGCAAGAAAAAAAGCAGCTAAGTAAAGAAAAACGAGTGACCATCATTACTTTAAGAAATGAAGGTCAGTCAGTCCGAAAAATTGGGAAAACTTTGAAAGTGTCCCCAAGTGCAGTTGCAAAAACCATCAAGCGCTACAAAGAAACTGGCTCACATGAGGACCACCCCAGGAAAGGAAGACCAAGAGTCACCTCTACTGCGGAGGATAAGTTCATCCGAGTCACCAGCCTCAGAAATCGCAGGTTAACAGCAGCTCAGATTAGAGACCAGGTCAATGCCACACAGAGTTCTAGCAGCAGACACATCTCTACAACAACTTTAAACAAGTCTCTTCTGCCTGTTGCCTGTCCTTAGCAGTGGTTTCCTAGCAGCTATTTTACCATGAAGGCCTGCTGCACACAGTCTCCTCTTAACAGTTGTTGTAGAGATGTGTCTGCTGCTAGAACTCTGTGTGGGCATTGGACCTGGTCTCTAATCTGAGCTGCTGTTAACCTGCGATTTCTGAGGCTGGTGACTCGGATGAACTTATCCTCCGCAGCAGAGGTGACTCTTGGTCTTCCTTTCCTGGGGTGGTCCTCATGTGAGCCAGTTTCTTTGTAGCGCTTGATGGTTTTTACGACTGCACTTGGGGACACTTTCAAAGTTTTCCCAATTTTTCGGACTGACTGACCTTCATTTCTTAAAGTAATGATGGCCACTCGTTTTTCTTTACTTAGCTGCTTTTTTCTTGCCATAATACAAATTCTAACAGTCTATTCAGTAGGACTATCAGCTGTGTATCCACCTGACTTCTGCCCAACACAACTCATGGTCCCAACCCCATTTATAAGGCAAGAAATCCCACTTGAGCAGGGGGTGGTACTATCAGAGTAAATGAATATCATCCACGTGCCATGCTGGAAAGTGTTTAGTAATGACGCGTGTACCATATATATCAATCCCCATGCATTTGCTATTTGTGTAGAGCCGCATGACTGCAGAGCTGGAGCCGCACCCTGCTGCTCACCACGTGATGATCCATACAATAAAGTGGTTGAAGACGGTGAATAAACACTGTTGGTACACACAAAGTAAAGCCTGTAGGCCAGAGGCCTTGTAAAAGCTGCTGCACTAGGACAGCTTTAGGCTGCGCCCTACAATGGGGGAAACGGACTATGTCCACCATTACTGCCACCATTTCTGACCTGCTTCTCCAGGGGATTCATAGGATATGCCATTAATATCTGCTATTACTTCTGGGGCGGAGGTGGTTCTGCATATGACATCTATAGGGGAAACACCCTAATGAGAGCTATAGGTGACATGAAACAGTTGAGCTCTCTCATCGGCCCTCTGTCTTGTAGGTTTAGAATAGTAATGAGTGACATAGGACTGCCATTCTCCCAACAGGTGTAGGACAGAACAATAGGACCCTCAATGATCACACATTTATAGCTTATCATATGTTACTACTAGCAAAAACCCCGGGATGGTTTACAGTACTTGCATAAATCCTGAAATCCCCTACAGACTGCACTGTATCATAGAGGTCCTGCCGTCCACTGCAATAATGTATGGCCAAAATATCAGAGCTGTCTTGTCTCATCCTCATTTATAAATGGGGTAACCAATGTTCTGGGTGAAGGCTGACATAAAATGTTATAGCACATGTACACTATATGGACAAAAATATTGGGCACCTACCGTACATATTTACATCTACAGGAGTTTTTATGATATCCCAGTCTAAAACAGCTTCCACTCTTCTGGGAACGCTTTCTGCAAGACTTTGGTGTGTATCTGTGGGAAGTTGTGGCCATACATCCAGAACAGCATTTGTGAGGTCAGACACTGATGTTGAGAGAGAGGGCCTTGTTGCTTGCAGTCTCCATTCTAGTTCCACCCAAAAGTGTTTGATGGGGTTGAGGTCAGGGATATGTGCGGCCGGTCAAGTTCTTCCCACCAAACTCACTCTGCGTCTGGAGGAAAGAAGGTTTGCACACAAACATAGAAGAGGATTCTTTACGGTAAGAGCAGTGAGACTATGGAACTCTCTGCCTGAGGAGGTGGTGATGGTAAGTTCACTAAAAGAGTTCAAGAGGGGCCTGGATGTATTTCTGGAGGGTAATAATATTACAGGTTATAGTTACTAGAGAGGGGTCGTTGATCCAGGGAGTTATTCTGATGTCTGATTGGAATCGGGAAGGAATTTTTCCCCCTAAAGTGGGGAAAATTGGCTTCTACCTCATAGGGGATTTTTTTGCCTTCCTCTGGATCAACTTGTAGGATAACAGGCTGAACTGGATGGACAGACGTCTTTTTTGGCCTTATAAACTGTGTTACTAACCATGCCTTTAGGGACCTTGCTTTGTGCACTGGGGCATAGTCATGCTGGAACAGAAAAGGTCCTTTCCCAAACAGTTGCCACAAATTTGGAGGCATAAAATTGTCCAAAACGTCTTGGCATGCTTAAACATTAAGATTTTTCTTCGCTCAAACTAAGGGGCCAAACCCCTAAAAAACATCTCCATAGCATTATCCCTCCTCCACCAAACCTTACAGTTGGCACAATGCAGTCAGGTAGGTAAAGTTCTCCTGGCATTCCCCAAACCCAGACTCCATCATCACACTGCCAGACAGAGAAGTGTGATCCATCACTCCACAGAACACGTATCCACTGTTGCATGCAGCTGCTTGGCCATGGAAACCCATGCCGTGAAGCTCCTGGTGAACAGTTTTTGTGCTGATGTCAATGCCAGACCAAGTTTGAACTCTGCAGTTTGGGTCAGCGGAGTGTTGGTGACTTTTATGCACTGTGCACCGCAGTAGCCCCGCTCTGTAACTTTATGTGCTCTGCTGCTTTGTGAGTGGCTTTGGTTTCAAAGGCTTCCAAAATTGTTACTCACAGTTGATGGTGGTATACAGTGCATTCGGAAGGTCTTCAGACCCTTTCAGTTTTATCACATTTTATTATGTTGCGGCCTTGTGCTAAAATATAAAATATAAAAAGGATATGTTTTCCCTGTCAGTCTGCATTCAATACCCCAAAATGAGAAAACAAGTGCAAATTTACTAAAAAGGAAAGACTAAAATTTTTGCATGTACATAAGTATTCAGAGCCTTTGCTATGACACTTGACATTTAGCTCTGGGGCCTCTCATTTCTCTTGATCACCTCTGAGATCTTTCTACACCTTGATTGGAGTCCACCTGTGGTAAATTCAGTTGATTGGACATGATCTGGAAAGACACAGCCCTGTCTATATAAAGTCTCACAGCTGACAATGCATATCAAAGCAAAAAAGCCAAGCCATGAGGAGGAAAGAACTGCCTATAGAGCTCAGAGACAGGATTGTATGGCGGAACAGATCTGGGGAAGGGGACAAAAAAATTTCTGCTGCACTGAAAGTTCCCATAAGCACAGTGACCTCCATCATTCTTAAATGGAGAAAGTATGAAACAACCAAAATTCTTGCTAGAGTTGGCCACCCCACCAAACTAAGTAATCAGGGGGAAAAGGGCCTTGGTAAGAGGTGACCAAGAACCCAATGGTCACTCTGGCAGAGCTCGAAGGATCCTGTGTGCAGGTGGGAGAAACCATGAGTCAACCATCACTGCAGCACTCCACCAATCTAGCCAGAAAGAAGCCTCTACACAATAAAAGAGATCTGAAAGCCCACCTGGAGTTTGCAAAAAAGCCAAGAACGTCGGTGCCCGTGCTGCGGGCCGCATACGGCGGGTCCGCAATAAACGGGCACCGGCCGTGTGCAGCCCGCATCACGGACCCATTCACTTCAATGGGTCCGCGATCCGGGAGATGCGGAGTGGAGGCACGGATCGAAACAACACGGGCGCACTACGGTGTGCTTCCGTGGTGTTTCTGGCCATGCCTCCGCACCGCAAAAAAGTAGCGCAAGCACTACTTTTTTGCGGTGCGGACCCTCGGATGCGGATCGCGGACCCCATTCAAGGGAATGGGTCCACGATCCGCACGCGGTGGCCTCACGGTCAGTGCCCGTGCATTGCGGACCGCAGTTTGCGGCCCGCAGCACAGGCACGGCCGGCACACGTTCGTGTGCATGAGGCCTTAGAATGTGATAAACAAGATTCTCTGGTCTGATGAAACCAAGACTGAACCTTTTGGTCGCAATTCTAAGGCTTGTTTCACACTTGCGTGAGACATACATGGCAGGCTGTCCCGGCCGGGCACTGCTGGCATTCTGTCCAGCCCCATTCACTATAATGGGGGCCGGCAGAGATCCAGTCACAACCTGGCAAACATACCAAGGAGCGGACAGATAAATACCTCTGCATGCTGGTCGGAATGCCGGCAGCACACAGCTGTGTTTGGCAGGAATGGATCCACCAGGCTGTTCCGACTGGGAAAGTGTGAGTGAAACAAGTGTGAAACAATCCTAAGTGTCATGTTTGGATGAAATCAGGCACTGCTCATCGCCTGTCCAATACCATCCCTACAGTGAAGCATGGTGGTGGCAGCCTTATGGGGGTGTTTTTCTCCGGCTGGGATCAGGGAGACTGGTCAAGGTTGAGGGAAATCTGAATAGAACAAAGTACAGAGATATTCTTAAAGGGGTTTTCCGGGAATTAAGAAAATTAAAATACTTAAATATTACTTCATTATAAATATATTCCCAAATACCTTTCCTTAGTCATAATGGCTTGTTTTGTCTACGAAGCAATGATTAGGAGAAACAAAATGGCCGCCGTCCTATTAGTACACACAGAACCTGTCCTAATCACATAGCAGGACAAGTTACTTCAGAACACTGAGGTAAAGAGCTGCCTCATCCTCCTCTCTGCTCTACTTGTCAGGGATTATGATCCTGAATACAGATGATAAGAACTTCAGCTGAATCTCTGTAGGAATGGAGCAGATGTGGCTAATGAGTGCAGTCTCCATCACCACAGTCTGTCCTGTCTGTCCTCTCTGTACTTCATGTCTCCTCATGAACTCCATTCCAACAGAGATTCAGCTGAAGATCTTATCATCTGTATTCAGGATCATAATCCCTGACAAGCAAAGCAGAGAGGAGGATGAGGCAGCTCTTTACCTCAGTGTTGTGAAGTAACTTGTCCTCCTGTGTGATTAGGACAGGCTTTGTGTGCACTAATAGGATGGCGGCCATTTTGTTTTTCCTAAAGATTGCTCCCCAGACAAAACGAGCCATTATAACTAATGAAAGGTATTTGGGAACAAATTTATAATAAAATAATATTTACGTATTTTCATTTTCTTAATTCCCGAAGAACCCCTTTAATGCAAACCTGCTCTGGATCTCAGACTGGGCTGAAGGTTCACCTTCCAACAAGACAATGACCCTAAGCACACACCCAAGACAGCACCCGAGTGGCTGAGGGACAATTCTGTGAATGTCCTTGAGTGGCCCAGAGCCCTGACTTGAACCCAAATAGATTGGTAAATGTCCCCCTGAATTTTATTATTTTAGCACAAGGCTGCAACAAAATCTGAAAAAGTAAAAGGGTCTGAAGACTTTCCAAATGCTTTGAAGGGTGGGAAGAAGTTTTGAGAACTGACTTGTTGAAATGGTCCAGTACCAGCAGGAATTCAGTGACTCTTTAGAAGGACTCATTCTTTCACAAATGTTTGTAAAGGCAGACTGCATGGCTTGGGACTGGATTTTATACACCTGCGGCAATGGCACTGAATGAAACATTCTCATCCAATGATTAAAGGCTGAGTCCAGATACATTTCTCCATGTGCAGTTTAAAATACCGATGGATGAAACACTGGGTTTTATAGGCGGTGCCTGTTGCCCTTTAATGAGTTGCTAAAGTAAATGATTTTCCATGAAGATCACTGATGTTTAGAAAAGAACGAGTTTGCAGCAATCACATGGCAAGCGAATAAATAGCCGTAGTAGAGAAGTTCTGCGTCCAGCCCCAGGCCATGAACAGCTGCTCTGTGGTGGCAGGACGATCATGTGCTGGGCACGCCACAAGCACACACAGCACAGTGAGTTGGCACTTAGAGCCGTGTTTTCGCCTCATTGGGATACCAGTTCGTACTATAAACCTTCATATGGGCATGCATTAGCACTATGGGGCACATTTATAAAAATTATTCTGTCTCTAACAAATATTTTTCTTTGAAAACTTTTGTTTGAAGGACCATCTGTAGATCTAATGCAGACATTAAAAGACCTCATACACACAGCTATGGACCCATGTACCCATTATACTGCATTAGTGGGAAAAAAATCCCATGCCTTAAAGGAGGTCTTAATATTTTTTCCCAAAAAAATTGGGGTCCCCCCGATCCTTGCTGGACCTTTAGAGGAAAGCATAGTTACTTTCTCTCCACCACTTGGTTTCAGATCCTTCAATCTACTGTTGTAATCTCTGTTTTGTGTTTCTGCCACGGACAGGGGTCACATGTGCTGCTGCAGCCAATGACTGGCAGCAGAGGTGAAATGGCTCCCAAGCAGCACATCACTGGGTCACATGCTGCTTGGCTGCAGCGGTACACATGACCCCCGTCCATACCGAAAGTTTACAAGCTGGCAGCAGAGCATGGCAAAAACCATGGTGGATTGAAGGAACCAGAAATGAGCAGCAGGGAGCAGGTAAGCACTCTTCCTTCCAGAGGTTTAGCGAGGAAGGGGAAAGCCAACATTTGGTAAAAGGATGAAGAATCCCTTTAATAAGAAAGAATTCTCCTCTAGAAGCACTACATTACTATATGGTGGCACGTGGAGTGCCTATAAGTCTGAAATACAGACCCACAGAGTCCATACTTCCATGTTTCCTTACTGGGTCTGTGTGAGCACCAATGTGCATGAGCCCTAAATGGTACAAGTGAAGCCAAAATGATTCCTTTTGGCCTCTTTCAGATGAGCGTGTCCAGTGCAGAAAACATGCACCATGTGGGAGCGTAATTTGCCATTATGGACACTGCTCGTTTTACAGGACAGCACGGCATTATAATGATTTATAATGCTGTGTGTCTCTGCCTGACCTTGCTTCTACAGAATTATACTGACATAAGTCTGACAGTATAATTCACTGCATGCAAGGTTGGACTTTCTGCCACGGAAAGTACGTGTCAAAAAATATTCCGCCTTATACTGTCTGCGATGACCTAAAAATGGAAGAAACATGCTATATACTGCTAGAATAACCTGCACAGTAATACAGAATATAGCGCAGCAGACAGTTTACTATCCAGCAGACGTGACCATCTATCCTGACAACATGTGCGGCTTATCTTATAGCTGTGTCAGTCTGTTCTGCAGGACCGTATACATTTATCTGCAGGAGCCGGAGCTCAGTCTGGATCATCACCAACAGACCCGCCCTGACACCCACTTCATGAGACACAGCCAAAACTGCCGACACATGGTTGCACAGCACATACCACCGCAAAAAACTGGGATACTGAACACAAGCTGATAAGTATATAGAGGAGATCTACTGTATGTACATATTAAGTATACATGATGCTATTTACTGTATATAGATCTCCTCTATAAACTCATCCTGTGAAGGCTAATAGTATTTATTATTATTGTAATGTAGAAACACCTGCAAAATTGAACTGAAGTTACCTATTTTCTAGGTTGTGTTGATCCAGAATAAAATGTATTTGAAGGAATATAACCCATTGTAATAAATGGAAGGTTCATAGATAAGTGTGATTAGGGGCTTTCAGCCCTGGTAAATAGATGGGGAATCCTTTCTTCTGTGTTACCTATTAATGCAGGTGAAAAGGGTTCTTTACATGCAAATGCAGTGGCTGGTAGCCCACTGCATGAGAGGGTTAAAATGTGTGGGATTTAAGATATGTTTGCATATGTTCATTTCCTTTCTATAGGCTGTCAAAGGGTTAACAGGCCCTGGTAGCTGGTTGCAGGTGGGGATGCTACACCCTCCACCCGAAAAAGGTAAACTCAGGAACCAAATATTCTTCTCCTGTCAGAACAACTTTAACTGTAATGTGCACGCTCCACACTGACTGCTGCTTGCCTCACTGCCTCTATCTACCTTTATATATACATACATATACACGCTCCACACTGACTGCTGCTGCTCTCACTGCCACTATCTACCTTTATATATACATACAGTCATGGCCAAAAGTTTTGAGAATGACACAAATATTATATTTTCACATGATCTGCTGCCCTCTGGTTTTTATGTGTTTGTCAGATGTTTTTATCACATACAGAAATATAATTGCAATCATATTATGAGTAACAAAAGCTTATATTGACAGTTAGAATGAGTTAATGCAGCAAGTCAATATTTGCAGTGTTGACCCTTCTTCTTCAGGACCTCTGCAATTCTCCCTGGCATGCTCTCAATCAACTTCTGGACCAAATCCTGACTGATAGCAGTCCATTCTTACACAATCAATGCTTGCATTTTGTCAGAATTTGTAGGTTTTTGTTTGTCCACCCGTCTCTTGATGATTGACCACAAGTTCTCAATGGGATTAAGATCTGGGGAGTTTCCAGGCCATGGACCCAAAATCTCTATGTTTTGTTCCCTGAGCCATTTAGTTATCACCTTTGCTTTATGGCAAGGTGCTCCATCATACTGGAAAAGGCATTGTTGATCGCCAAACTGCGACGGTTGGGAGAAGTTGCTCTCGGAGGACATTCTGGTACAATTCTTTATTCATGGCTGTGTTTTTAGGCAAGACTGTGAGAGAGCCGATTCCCTTGGCTGAGAAGCAACCCCACACATGAATGGTTTCAGGATGCTTTACAGTTGGCATGAGACAAGACTGGTGGTAGCGCTCACCTCGTCTTCTCCGAATAAGCTGTTTTCCAGATGTCACAAACAATCGAAAAGGGAATTCATCAGAGAAAATGACTTTACCCCAGTCCTCAGCAGTCCACTCCCTGTACCTTTTGCAGAATATCAGTCTGTCCCTGATGTTTTTTCTGGAGAGAAGTGGCTTCCTTGCTGCCCTCCTTGAGACCAGGCCTTGCTCCAAGAGTCTCCGCCTCACAGTGCGTGCAGATGCACTCACACCTGCCTGCTGCCATTCCTGAGCAAGCTCTGCACTGCTGGTAGCCTGATCCCGCAGCTGAAACACTTTTAAGCGACGGTCCTGGCGCTTGCTGGTCTTTCTTGGGCGCCCTGGAGCCTTTTTGGCAACGATGGAACCTCTCTCCTTGAAGTTCTTGATGATGCGATAGATTGTTGACTGAGGTGCAATCTTTCTAGCTGCGATACTCTTCCCTGTTAGGCCATTTTTGTGCAGTGCAATGATGACTACACGTGTTTCTTTAGAGATAACCATGGTTAACAGAAGAGAAACAATGATGCCAAGCGCCAGCCTCCTTTTAAAGTGTCCAGTGGTGTCATTCTTACTTAATCATGACAGATTGATCTCCAGCCCTGTCCTCATCAACACCCACACCTGTGTTAATGGAGCAATCACTGAAACGATGTTAGCTGGTCCTTTTAAGGCAGGGCTGCAATGATGTTGAAATGTGTTTTGGGGGATAAAGTTCATTTTCTAGGCAAATATTGACTTTGCAAGTAATTGCTGTTAAGCTGATCACTCTTTATAACATTCTGGAGTATATGCAAATTGCCATTATAAAAACTGAAGCAGTAGACTTTGTAAAAATTAATATTTGTATCATTCTCAAAACTTTTGGCCATGACTGTACATATACACGCTCCACACTGACTGCTGCTGCCCTCACTGCCTCTATCTACCTTTATATATACATACATATACACGCTCCACACAGACTGCTGCTGCCCTCACTGCCTCTATCTACCTTTATATATACATACATATACATGCTCCACACAGACTGCTGCTGCCCTCACTGCCTCTATCTACCTTTATATATACATACATATACACGCTCTACACAGACTGCTGCTGCCCTCACTGCCTCTATCTACCTTTATATATACATACATATACATGCTCCACACTGACTGCTGCTGCCCTCAATGCCTCTATCTACCTTTATATATATATATATATATATATATATACATATACACGCTCCACACTGACTGCTGCTGCCCTCACTGCCTCTATCTACCTTTATATATACATACATATACACGCTCCACACTGACTGCTGCTGCCCTCACTGCCTCTATCTACCTTTATATATACATATATATACACACTCCACACAGACTGCTGCTGCCCTCACTGCCTCTATCTACCTTTATATATACATATACACGCTCCACACTGACTGCTGCTGCCCTCACTGCCTCTATCTACCTTTATATATACATATATATACACGCTCTACACAGACTGCTGCTGCCCTCACTGCCTCTATCTACCTTTATATATACATATACATGCTCCACACTGACTGCTGCTGCCCTCACTGCCTCTATCTACCTTTACATATACATGCATATACCCGCTCCACACTGACTGCTGCTGCCCCCACTGCCTCTATCTACCTTTATATATACATATTCACGCTCCACACTGACTGCTGCTGCCCTCACTGCCTCTATCTACCTTTATATATACATACATATACCCGCTCCACACTGACTGCTGCTGCCCCCACTGCCTCTATCTACCTTTATATATATCTACATACATATACACTCTCCACACTGACTGCTGCTGCCCTCACTACCGTTATCTACCCTTATACTCCACACTGACTGTTGCTGCCCTCACTGCCTCTATCTACCTTTATATATACATACATATACACGCTCTACACAGACTGCTGCTGCCCTCACTGCCTCTATCTACCTTTATATATACATACATATACATGCTCCACACTGACTGCTGCTGCCCTCACTGCCTCTATCTACCTTTATATATACATGCATATACACGCTCCACACTGACTGCTGCTGCCCCCACTGCCTCTATCTACCTTTATATATACATATACACGCTCCACACTGACTGCTGCTGCCCTCACTGCCTCTATCTACCTTTATATATACATACATATACACGCTCCACACTGACTGCTGCTGCCCCCACTGCCTCTATCTACCTTTATATATATCTACATACATATACACTCTCCACACTGACTGCTGCTGCCCTCACTACCGTTATCTACCCTTATACTCCACACTGACTGTTGCTGCCCTCACTGCCTCTATCTACCTTTATATATACATATACCCGCTCCACAATGACTGCTGCTGCCCTCACTGCCTCTATCTACCTTTACATATACATACATATACCCGCTCCACACTGACTGCTGCTACCCTCAATGCCTCTATCTACCTTTATATATACATATACCCGCTCCACAATGACTGCTGCTGCCCTCACTGCCTCTATCTACATTTATATATATATACATATACCCGCTCCACACTGACTGCTGCTGCCCCCACTGCCTCTATCTACCTTTATATATATCTACATACATATACACTCTCCACACTGACTGTTGCTGCCCCCACTGCCTCTATCTACCTTTATATATATCTACATACATATACACTCTCCACACTGACTGCTGCTGCCTCCACTGCCTCTATCTACCTTTACATATACATACATATACACTCTCCACACTGACTGTTGCTGCCCTCACTGCCTCTATATATACACTCACCGGCCACTTTATTAGGTACACCTGTCCAACTGCTCGTTAACACTTAATTTCTAATCAGCCAATCACATGGTGGCAACTCAGTGCATTTAGGCATGTAGACATGGTCAAGACAATCTCCTGCAGTTCAAACCGAGCATCAGTATGGGGAAGAAAGGTGATTTAAGTGCCTTTGAACGTGGCATGGTTGTTGGTGCCAGAAGGGCTGGTCTGAGTATTTCAGAAACTGCTGATCTACTGGGATTTTCACGCACAACCATCTCTAGGGTTTACAGAGAATGGTCCGAAAAAGAAAAAACATCCAGTGAGCGGCAGTTCTGTGGGCGGAAATGCCTTGTTGATGCCAGAGGTCAGAGGAGAATGGGCAGACTGGTTCGAGCTGATAGAAAGGCAACAGTGACTCAAATTGCCACCCGTTACAACCAAGGTAGGCAGAAGAGCATCTCTGAACGCACAGTACGTCAAACTTTGAGGCAGATGGGCTACAGCAGCAGAAGACCACACCAGGTGCCACTCCTTTCAGCTAAGAACAGGAAACTAAGGCTACAATTTGCACAAGCTCATCGAAATTGGACAGTAGAAGATTGGAAAAACGTTGCCTGGTCTGATGAGTCTCGATTTCTGCTGCGACATTCGGATGGTAGGGTCAGAATTTGGCGTCAACAACATGAAAGCATGGATCCATCCTGCCTTGTATCAACGGTTCAAGCTGGTGGTGGTGGTGTCATGGTGTGGGGAATATTTTCTTGGCACTCTTTGGGCCCCTTGGTACCAATTGAGCATCGTTGCAACGCCACAGCCTACCTGAGTATTGTTGCTGACCATGTCCATCCCTTTATGACCACAATGTACCCAACATCTGATGGCTACTTTCAGCAGGATAATGCGCCATGTCATAAAGCTGGAATCATCTCAGACTGGTTTCTTGAACATGACAATGAGTTCACTGTACTCAAATGGCCTCCACAGTCACCAGATCTCAATCCAATAGAGCATCTTTGGGATGTGGTGGAACGGGAGATTCGCATCATGGATGTTCAGCCGACAAATCTGCGGCAACTGTGTGATGCCATCATGTCAATATGGACCAAAATCTCTGAGGAATGCTTCCAGCACCTCGTTGAATCTATGCCACGAAGAATTGAGGCAGTTCTGAAGGCAAAAGGGGGTCCAACCCGTTACTAGCATGGTGTACCTAATAAAGTGGCCGGTGAGTGTATATATATATATATATATATATCTATATATATCCACACATATACATGCTCCACACTGACTGCTGCTGCTCTCACTGCCTCTATCTACCTTTTTCTATACATAGCAAAAAAGGCAGCACTCACCAAATGAAAAAA